>VDFB02102954.1:0-27697 GCA_007258455.2 Sequoia sempervirens
ATACATATACATATACATACACATATACATATATATGTACACATAAACATACATACATATATGTATACACACATACACACACACACATATATATATATACATATACATATACACATACCTATACATATACATACACATATACTTTTTTCCCTTCATTTATTGTTTGTAGCTATCTCTATGCATCGTTGGTATTATACTCATTACCATATGAGAAATTGCAGTTAAATATTCTTTCTTTCATCAAAAAAATATGGTTAGGGCTAGTAATTTGTTCACCTATTCTATTCTCCATGTACTTGGCACTAAATATTATAGAGAAGGGTATGTGCAGGATCATCATGGAAAAAACAGGCCCTTAAGTGGCAATTTTTTTTTTTAAATCAGAGTTAGGCAACTTGACGTAAAAATTTGAATAAGTTATCTATATTATTTAAAACATATGTAAGAATAGAATCTATAGCAAATTGAATGTAGTTTTTAAACTACTAGGTTTTTTTTTAAATTATATTTGGTGAAAATTTGAAATTTCAATCATTAGTACTTAAATTTCAAGGAAAAAATAAGTAGGTGTTTGTCGACCACCTAACCACAATAAAATGATAATATTATTTATAATATTTTAGATATAAATAGAGGGACTCATGTCCAGTGTGGCATATATTTTTTGTAATTTTTCAAAGTAAATAATTAATTATGAATTTTTATTACAACTTAAAAAAAAAAAAAACTCTATGTCTAACCACCTTAACTAGGTCAAAACTTCATGAAATTCATTTTTTCTTTTTTTATCCTATAGTATACGAAGCATAGAATGTGACGCATGTTTTGGATTAAAAAAATGTGATATCGTTTGAAAGTTATAGATGTTTTTCAATCATCCTATCAATTAATACTTTAGTCGTAATTTGAATAGAGAATGAATAATATTTACTTATTAAATATAAAGTAAATCATAATTTATATTGGTTGAAAGCTGAGAATATCCTCTAAAATCCCTTTTCATTTCATCAATTTTGGGTAAAAAAAAGGTCATCAGCCACATACCCATCAAATTGCCACTTTTTGGCCCATCATGATCCTGCACATACCCAGAAATACAAAAAACTTACCTGTGGTTTTTAATGACAACGTGGAGCTTACCTCTTCAACAAAGGATGTTCCTAGATCTTGCTCATTGGTCAATAAGGATTGCAAAAAAAATATGAATTTAGAATTGACAAGGCAATAGTTACATAGTAAATGTCTTTTTAATTGCTCTTTTATAGTTTCCCTATTTGTCTATAATACTTAGTACCAAATAATGTAGCTTGAATTTTGAATTGACAAGCAAAATGTTATGTAGATTGGTTTAGGTACAATATAATTTTACCTCTATCTTAGTTTTATATTTATTAGACCTAGATGTGCATCTATATTTGACCTTTTTTTCTAGGCTAATCAATCAATTGACAGGTTATTATTTAATTATTTTAAGATACATATGCATAGAAATACATGGCAAACTTGAAGTTATGGATTAAATAATATTTATGAAAAATATGGAAGATTAAAGGATTGTCCTCTTTTAAAGAGTTATTAGTCATGTCTTTAATTACTAATATTCAATTAAAAAGTATTCTTTAAAAAATGACAATCCATAACTTTAGGTATGGCATATTTTTCCCGATGCTTATGTAGTAGTAGATGATTTATTACTTTGATGTTATTTATTTTCATTTTTTAAATTTTAATATTAGTTATGATTTTTAAATTAATTACACACAAATATATAACAAAATATATATGTATACATGGTGATATAAATGTATATCTATGGATGATCACAATAGGAATAACATGGTTTCAACATTGCAATATATAAAAATATATATACAAGTACTGTATAGATTTCTTCATTAACCATTTTTAGTATTTGACTATTGTTATATGTTTTCCATTGAAGATAATATTTCTATTCAATGATTATAAAGGGAAGAGGTGAATTTAGAATACACATAGAAGAACTGGAAAATTCCACCATATAATAGGAATCAAGAATCATAATAACAATGCAAACTAAAAGAAATCTATGCAGCATGTTAAAATAAAAAAGATGGGAGGTTAATGAATGTGTAATTATATATATTTAAGCATAGGAATAAATTGTGTTCATATTTGTAAAATATAAGTCTTAGCATCCCATAGTGAGCATTAAAAAGGAAAGACTAGGAGAAATTTTGGAAAGTGCAAAAGATTAGTCAAAGCATAGGCTCACTAGTGGAGCCTTTTTTTGCAGCAGGGGTAGATATCTTTACTATGTCTAAAAGCAACAGTTTACACTCTACTTTGAAATCAAATTTTGTTGCTTTCATAATCATTGTTTTAAGTTGGTCCTCAGAATGGTAAGTATTTGTTCTGATCAAGACAGTAAAGATGTATGGTTTACAAAAAAGGCCTTTAATAATAGCAACATGATCTATTGTAGACTCAGAGTTGTCCTACAACATGTAGAGGTATTTTGCTGGAATTTGCAGTAAATTAGTGGCAACTTCATCGAAAGCAATAGACCAAAGGCCGGTTGAGTGGTCTTGTAGTTTTAACTACAAAAGATAGCTCTATAGTTGCATTCCTCGATTTCCATCTGGAAATGATCACCAAACCAAACATCAACATAGGGATGTGTGCATTTTATTTTTCATTCTTTCCCATTAACCAACAAGGGCCAAGTAAGATAACAAAAAGACTCAATTTTTTGCAATTTGAATGGTTGCTTTAAAAATGGCTTCAACAGTTTCTGGCAAGCCAAGGCAGTTGTTCAAGATAAATACAATAGTAACTCTATCATTTGAAGGATGCAACCTATGAGGAGCAAAAGAAGATGAAACCATTTGTTCTACTTTGATTGGGCTCTTGGATCTAAGAGTGTTTTCCTCAGGAATAGAAGGGTTAATGTCAAGGACTATTGTTGTTAATGTGTTGATAACTTTACCATTAAAGTAGCCTACATGGCCACCTCACACAACAACTATGACTATATCACTAGAAAGATGCATCCACTCCAAGACATCACATTTTCTTGCCAACTTGGGCCCCACAAATTAACATCAATTAAAGAAGCAGATATATCATATAGTTTAATAGTTCACTGGATTGTTTCGGATCCATTTTTCCTATGAATAGTTGATAGCTAGCCAACATGCACTACAATGCCAATAATATCAACCAAGTTGTTATCACTACAATTTTTTATGTCAAACTAGCACAAAAGCAGATTTTTTTTTTTGGCACGAAATCTCATCTTCACACCATTTTATTTTTGATTTCTCATCCAAAATAATTTCAAGGTTACCATTTGATTTATTGAATTTTTTATTTGCTTCCTCCACCGATCCTCCTGATATTAAATAAGTTGCACCCACCTCAACTTGACCATAATGTAGTTCAACAATATCATTGAAACAAGTAACACGTATTTTTATCTCCTCCATATCTATAATGTCAAAACTAAAAATCTGGCCTTCACCTCTTTGTTTGTGGAAATCGTACATATCTCTAATATGTGTTACATGCCCTTTCACTGTCCAAACATTTTGATAAATGTTTAAAACTTTAATAAGGCTAACATTTGGAGGGCGATTTTTTTTTTTAGGGGATAGTTGTAGGGGTTTGTTTAGAAGGAGAAGGCGATTCTAGCCCCAACATTTGCTTTTCTTACTGCTTGAACATATACTTAGGGGTCCCAATGATTTGACAATCACACATAATCACAACTAAGATGAATATGATTAAGGCCCTAGAAAAGAAGCAAAACAATATATTGGACACATTATATTAGGAAAATATGAAGGAGAAAGATAATTTTTTTAAAATAGACAAGAAACAATGCATCCCACCTTGAATCTTGGACATTCCTATAGACGTAGTCTCTTAAACATACAAGGGAACCTATTTTCAAGGCACCTGAAAACAAAAAATCATTGCATTTGGAAGGCAGGATTCCTATTTACATATGGTGTCCATCAAACAAGACAACCTTCTATCACTCAACCTTCCCTTCATCATCACCAAATTTTTTGAAGGAAAAAAGTTGAAGGACCGAAGAGGGAACAACATCTCCAGCATTGATGGAACAAATTGTAAATGAAGTCAAAGTTGATTGTTTCTTTGCATCCTACAAAGACAAGTTCAATCAAGGAAAATGCACATCATCACACCAAATGGATAAAATGAGTAAGGAAAAAAAAGGTTGTAAAGAGATATTTTTATGTGTTCTAAAAGATCAATTCATATGTACTTCCACATCTATATGCTTTACTAGGGCGAGCCATGTGTGTATACACCTAAAGGCCAATAAAAATAGAAACATAAATAGTAAAGTGTATGTGGTGTATCTTTTTCTATTTAAGAATCCTAAAATTAAAGGAACTGAAAGGCAATGTTCATGTTTATTACAAGAGAGGAAGGAAACAATAACAACAAATTTGTAGTAGGTATAAGGAAAAGGATATACAAACTTATGGAATCAGGATCTGAAGGTTGGTGGATGGTACCCTCAGAGCCAGACTCCATAGTAGGACCTGTGGGAGGTGTCACCAAATCAATTTAGGGGGGCTCTGGAGACCCATCCACAAAGCCTGATTCCACAGACATAGTTCTAGGACCTTTTAGAGGGAGGAAATGTTGCAATTATAGCTGATTGATTAGCACCTCTATTTCACAATAAAAATAAAAGATTAATGTATTGCAACATCCAATGCCAACTAGTAGACAACTTAGAAATACTGATAATCTAGTAACCATTTTACTATTTTGATTAAATGAAAATGGGTATAACCATTCAACTTTTAATACTATCAAAACAATAGGAGATACAGAAAGAACAATAGGAATGATAAATGAAAATGCATATATCCCTATATGTATTTTTTTATCTTTGAGGTTTCTTATATATGTATGCATGCAATTTTTTACTATATCTCTATAAATACCTATATGCAGAAATTTGTATATGTTGCTACCCGCTTCCTTCATCTTTTTTAATGCAAAAAATAGAATATACAATAACAAGAATGAAAATGACTAAGTACATATATGCATTGAATTTTCCCTTTGTCTACACATTTAAAAGAACACATATAACCAAATATATATATCCATATGTACTTCCGGTCGGGGGGTTTCTAGGGGCTACTTATAACAACATGGAGTTTGCTAATTATGTGGTTTGACAGTGGTGGAGTTGGTTTCCTCAATACATGGAAGCAAAATGGTAATTGTTTGCTCAAGTGAGGGTCAATGCATGCTGGTGATGTTGCACCATGGCGCTGGAGGAAGTAAATGCAATATTCAATGTCACAGTATGGGAAAGTATGCTCCAAAATGTGTGAGAAAATATAACGATTAAGTTGCATTGTCAAAAGAGGCATTGTTGTCCTTTGGTATTTTTTACTCTTTCTGAATCAAAGTCTACATAAATACAAATAAAGATACCATACAGATCTACTTTGATATACATGTGTACATATAAATTACTGTTGGATTGTCAAACAATCCACATTGGTCTTGGTATGTATACATGAATATATATATCTACGTATATGTACATTTTTAAATATGAAATAGGGAATTCAATACATATATATATATGTGTATATGTATCTATCTATGTAAAATTTACAAGCAGCCCAAAGGTACATATCAATGCCATGGTTGCAGTTTCTAGCATTCTACAAAATTTTAGAATTTACAAGAGCTAAACCACAACAATCAACACTTTGTTACAGGGATCTTAAAATAGATGAGGTAAAAAAAAAATAATGAAACATATTGATACAAGACAAACAATCTATGTGAGAGTTGGCTTCTCAGTTCTAAATTCAAGCTACATTATTTGGCACTAAACACTATAGACAAATAGGTAAATTGTAAAAGAACTACTATGAATATATGTAAGAACCATAGGAAAATAATAGGTGATGAAAAAATCAACTTTAAAATATGGAGTATAGAAAAGGAAAACTACGATAATGAACAAAGTTCTTGCTATGGGGAACTAAGGAAAATAATATCATGACGAACACTTTGTTATCATGAACTTCAAACAGTTGAGTAAAAAATAACATCATCAAACATATTGATACAAGACATATAACATGTTCCATCCAAACAAAATAACCATGGCAAAAATTTTAAAATCTATAAAAATGAAAACAATGTTTGTTACAAGAACAATAGAATAATCTATTACAGGCAAATTCAAACAGAAGAGTGGAAAAGGGTATCATGAAAAATATTGATACTCAAACAAATGAGGGAAAAATAATATCATGAAACATATTGATAGAAGAAAACCAATCTATGTAATAGTTTCCTTGTCAATTCTAAATTCATAATTTTTTTGCAATCCTTATTGACCAATGAGCAACATTTAGGAACATCCTTTTTTGAAGAGGTAAGCTCCACATCCTCATTAAAAACCCCAGGAAAGTCTTCTCCATTTCTCTATAATATTTAGTGCCAAGTAATGTAGCTCAAATTCCCAATTAACTTTGTGGCCTTATAGCCATTTTGCACAGATTATTGCTACACATTGCGTTTGCAAGTTCTATTTAATGTGGGTTTACTACCAAAGAGTGTAGCTCAAATTTTCAATTCACAAGCCAACTCTTAGATACACTGCTTGACTTGTATGAACAGGAAAATAACATATTATGAAAAATTCAACTTTAAAATATGAAGTATAGAAAAGGAAAACTAGGATAATGAACAACTTGCTATGGGGAACTGAGAAAAACAATATCATGAAGAAGAATTTGTTATCATGAACTTCAAAAATTTGAGTAAAAAAGAACATCATGAAACATATTGATACAAGACATATAACTTGTTCCATCCAAACAAAATAACCATGGCAAAAATCTCATAATTTTAAAAATTAAAAACAATCCTTCTTACAAGAGTTCAATAGAATAATATGTTACATGCAGCTTCAATTAGATGAGTGGAAAATAATATCATGAAACATATTGATACTCAAATAGATGAGGGAAAAAGAATATCATGAAACATATTGATACAAGACAACCAAACTATGTAACAGTTGCCTTGTCAATTCTAAATTCATAATTATTTTGCAATCCTTATTGACCAATGAGAAACATTTAGGAACATCCTTTCTTGAAGAGGTAAGCTCCACGTCGTCATTAAAAACCCTAGGAAAGTCTTCTCTATTTCTCTATAATATTTAGTGCCAAGTAATGTATCTTAAATTCCCAATTAACTCTATAGCCTTATAGCAATTTTGGATAGATTATTGCTACCCATTGCATTTACAAGTTCTATTTAATGTGGGTTTAGTGCCAAAGAATGTAGCTCAAAATTTGAATTCACAAACTAGCTCTTACATACACTGGTTGACTTGTATGAATATGTTTAATGTGGCTTCTTGACTATATGTCATTAACCTTTTATTCTTATGAAAAATATGATAATGAATAGTCTGCCATGGGGAACCATGAAAAGAGTATCATGAAGAATAGTTTGTTATTGGGAACTTGAAAGAGATCTGTGGAGACAACAATTTTTACAATAGTCTACTATCAAACCAACACCATAATGGCTCTTTCGAAAATGCAACCTAATCAATATATTTTCTCACACATTTTGCAGTATACTTTCCCATACATATACACACACACATATTTATATGTATATATATACATATATATATACATATTGTATAAGAGCTAATTTGCATCCTAGGTGCAATTCCCCTTTTTGCCTTATTACACTTTAGAAAACCTAAGTTAGAGGATTAAATTCACTTAAGCCCATTGATGGCAGTCCACTTGGTGCTCGTTTTGTGTTTCAGCGAAGGCATTTCTGTCGGGGACGCCTGCGCAGCACATAGACTTCCGCGCGACGTGCTTACATCCCTGGCAGATTCCTGTGGCTGAGCCAATAGAGGCGTTACTCTTCCCATTGGCAGCGAAGTTGTAGCCCCTCATTCGGCCACCCGACTCGAATATGGTTGTTTCTTTCCTCATTCCTTTCCTCATTCCTTCATAATCAAGTCTTTGAACTTGCATTAGGAGGTTGGATGAAGATTGGGAGAACTCTACATCACTTCAAGCTTATTTTTCACTCACATTCCAGCATTCCAAGCATTCCATAGCAGCACTATCACACTCCATCATGTCGGTAGAGCAAGTTTGGGACAATGCCATTGTAGAAGAGGCTTGAGTTCCTCTCATTTCTCCCCCAAGCAGCCTTAAGTGCTCTTGGTGGAAGTGGTAAGCTTACCTCTCCTCTCCTGTACCATTTGGTTGAGTAGCATAGTACTATTTGTAGTGCTTAGGTATGTGTAGGATCATCATGGAAAAACATGCCCTTACATGGCAAAAAAATTGAAAAAATTAGAGTTAGGAAACTTCACGTAAAAATTTGAATAAGTTATCTATATTATTTTAAAAATATGTAAGAATAGAATCTATAGAAAATTGAATGTAGTTTCTAAACTACTAGGTTTGTTTAAAAAAAAAGAAATCTATTTAGTGAAAATTTGAAATTTCATTGGGTACTACTTAAATTTCAGGAGAAAAACTAAGAAGTAGTATCTATCTAACCACCTAACCACAATAAAATGATAATATTTTTTATAAGATTTTAGATATAAGTAGAGGACTCATGTCTAGATGTGATGCATTTTTATGTAATTTTTCCAAGTAAATAATTAATTATATTTTTTATTACAACTTTTAAAAATATAAAAAACTGGTATGTCGACATCTTAACTTGGTCAAAACTTCATGAAATTCAATTTTTTTTTTTAATCCTATTAGTATGTGAAGCATCAAATGTGGCATGTTTTGGATTCAAAAAATGTATACCATTTGAAAGCTATAGATGTTTTTCAATCAATCTATCAATCAGGACTTTAGTCATAATTTGAATAGAAATGAATAATAATTATTATTAAATTCAAAGTAAAGAATAATTTATATTGGTGGAAAGTTGAGAATCTCCTTTAAAAACCTTTTAGTTTCATTAATTTTGGGTAAAAACAAAGTTGTCAGCCACATACCCATCATATTACTACTTTTGGCCCATCATGATCCTGCACATACCCGCTAGTGTTTTTGTCACTTCTTTATCTCTTTTCCATTAGATGTCCATGGAGGTGGGAACACCTAAACAAGGGTCTAACTGAGGTAGACCCCTATATAGCCACCCCCCAACATTCTCTCTCTTGTTGTGTGTAGGTGGACACACTTCGAGAAGCTAGCTAGTGAATAGGTTCTTTTACGAGATTTTCTTCATCACCTTGGTCTTTGTATATCTACTCTATCACTTTCGTTTATACTTTTCGTATTTCATAGTGTTATTTTGTCCTCTTAGAAATTATTAAGCTAGGTTGTAAGTCATTTTACTATGTTTAACCTTGTCTCAGCTATTGTCTGGACATACGGACTACAACGTGTTTTTGAGACGCCCATGCACCATGCTATCATCTGAAGTCCGCACTGACGTCCTTGGGAAAAGAGCTCCCTAAGGTACAAAGTTGGACCTAAATATTGACTTGCCTAGCCCCACCTTGAAACTCAGGATTGCAGAGTGATTGTAGGACCTTAAAAATCCTCATCGTTCTCATCCTCATACACTAAACATACACTTAACTGAGGTAAGTCAAGGCAGCCACTAGCGTCTTGACCCTTTGTGACTTGGGGTCTTGCATGCAGTGGTCCCCCTCTCTTACATTTTTGGTAAACCTCAAGTGAACCATTTTGGTTGCATTTTTGTGATAATGACAATTCCTTTCCTCGTACTTTAGGAATGTTGTAGGTTTGAGTGTTGTGAGGTTGTTGCCTTGCAACCCAACCTATGACCCCTAGGTGGTGTAGTTGGAAGGATCCAAAGGTATTGCATGATGAAACCTTATTTGGGTCACCGTCTTATCCATTAACCTTTAGGGATTCTATGAAAGCATTGTCTAGTGTGTGTAATGGCCTCATTCCTGCATCAAACCATCATAGGTCTCTGAGCAGCCTTTAGAGAAAAGTGTTGGTATAACCTTTACTTCATAGGACCTGCTGATGGGCTTTAATAAGGAACCACCTCCCCTCTATATTCCTACGCGGATCAATGGAAACATCATAGCTGGTGTTCTCATTGATTTGACGTCACAGGTGAACATAATAATGGAGGAGATCATGCTTATAAACTTTCTACGTAAGGATGGATACGATGATCCTGAAAGTTTCATTCACACACATGATGATCTTTTTGTACCCCCTTTAGGTAGCATTTCCCTGTCAGTCTTGGTAAAACATAAGATTGTGAAGCTCTTGTTTGATATCATTCCTGGGTCTGAACTCTTCCACATAAAGTTGGGTATCCCCTGGTTAGTAGCGATGAACATGGTACCCTCTGTTGTGCATAAATGTTTAAAATTTATCCATGGAGGTTTCCTACATGTGATCCACAACATTGGCTATCAACCACCAGTCGCACATGGTAGATACTCCTTGGATCACCCGTGGCCTGCGCTTGTGGGTCCCCTTCTGCCTAGGATGAAGCTTTTATATAAGACATATTAGAATTATAAGAAAGGACGTCTGAGGCTGAAAGTGAGGTACCCTCCCTCGCCTTATGCTATTTCACATAGGGCTTGCTTGAAGGATGATAGTGATGTTGTTAAGGCTCAAAAGAGGAAAGAAGAGAAGCAGTCTTGTGATCCTCCTTCCTCTTCCACTACCTAGCATAATGCTTCTTCTCGCTTAGATGTGGTACCCTTGGGTTTTCCTCCTCGTTTGTAGGAGAACCCTTTGGTGCCCACTTGGTGAAAGTCGAAGCATCCTGCATTTGAGCTTCCTATTATGCTGAAGGAACCTAGACCCATTCGGTATGAAAGGAAGAAGATCCCTCAAAGAGAGTCGTCCTTGTCTCGACCGTTGCAGCTTCCTACTACTCCTACTCCTAATGCAATGAGCGAAAAGAGTCATGCTGTCGAGGCTCTTTAGTCGACTCCTCCCGTCAATCCTCAGCTTGCTCCCCCTGCTCCTACACAAGAACCCATTCCTCTGCCAAAAATGGCTATAGTGGATGTCCCTATGGTCAAGTAGGAAACTCCTTTTCCTTCGCAAACTGTGGCTTCTAACTCCAAGAGTCGTAGGAATTTCCTTGCACGAGAGTGAAAGTGCTGGAAAAAGGCTCTCCTAGTCACGTAGGCCACTTCGCAACAAAAGGAAGAAGAAACGACCACCCCCGCTTTAGGGCCCTTGCAATGTCGTCGTCCTCTTCTCCTATTATATCTCTCCTGCATGATCCACTCCTGTCTTCTGTTGTGAGCACAAATGCACCTAACCCAAAATAGGTACAAGTGTGTATCACTCCTTTGGCAGAGCAGCCTTTGCTGATGTCCATTCTGGATATTCAGGCCTTCCCAAAACCTGTGGATATGGTTAACACCTCAGTCGTATCCATGGTAGTTTTTTCCTCTTCCTCCTCTATACCTCTAGCTTCATCTACAGGGAGTTCATCCCCTCTTGTGAATAAGTAGGCAGGGGCTAGTCCTTCTCATGATAAGGGATGTAGGAATATCCCACCTTTGCAAGGTGGCCCTGTGATGACCTATTTAGTCCTTGTGATAGAACTAGTCCCAGCCTCTCTTAAATTTGTCACTACTCCTGAATCATTCGCTAAGCCTAGTGGTGGATCTCAAGCATAGCTTGGCCTGTCCACTGAAGTAAGACATAGCGCTCCCATGGGCTACATGTTCAACTCTATGGATGAAGTGCCAACCCTGTTGGCGATCTTCACAAAATTGCTGACTTTGACTCCACAAGAGCTCGGTGGAGAGGACCTTGAGGGGCCCTCTTCCTTGGCCCTTGTCGCGGGAGGGTCGGATGCCCCTCCTCTTAACATTTTTCCTTTGTAGACTCATCCTCCTTCCCCTTACGAGGATTTGGACTGGGAAGCAGACAAACTCTTGGTCAAGCAGTGTTAGGAGGAGACCCCTTTTTTTTCTTAATCCTATCTAGGTGTGTGTATGTCTTGTGATGTGTTCCCCTGTACCCATGCAATATGTGCCTAGATGACCCTCATCACCCTTTTTGGTGCTTGGATATAGGTGTGGTTTTTGTGTCATAAACCCTCTTCTATTTGTACCATCATTCTTCCATGTTTGTGCTTGATTTTCGGTAAATTCCAGGGATGATGCAAAGAGTTGGGGGCATTTAGGCTTCCCTTCCATGTTGACCCAATTTTTTTTATTTTTACTTTGTTTTTCATGCATTCTTCTTGGTCTAGTTGGGGATTGATGATATTTTTCCTTGCATTGCGGTTACCTACTATTATATGAGTTTAGACAGATCTGACCCCACTAAACCAAATCCCCTTGTGCCCTTTGTTTGTGCTTTTCGCTTTTTCTTTATCTTTCTCTCTTCTTTGCTTGAGTTGTCCCTCCTATGTGTGACAATGTTCTTTAACACTTTGAATTTTAGAAAATGAATTCACCTCCAATAAATCTTTTCTCGAAAGTCCTCACAACACTCTTTCCTTAGAAGCACATTCTCGACTTACAATCCTAATGGAATGTTTTTCCTTCATAACAAGTTCACAATGAAAGGACTTGAAGACCTTCCTATGAAGCAGGAATTTCTTTGACTTCCCCTCATGTGGGGGCATGACCTTCCCTTCGAATTCCTTGATGAAATGAACATTTTTCAAAAGGATCCCTTGATGACAAATTGCTCTAAGGTGGTGACTTTTGAACTACGTGTCCCCTGAGTGGACCCTCTCTATTTCATGGTGGGTTCCTCAAGGACCCTTTCTTTCAAATTCTTTATAACGAATGGACTCTTGCATGTCTAGCCTGGGGGCAGCCCGACTAGACTTATTCTATTCGCCCTTTCGTTTCTAGCTTGGGAGTAGCCTAACTAGACCTTGTTGTTTCAAACTATGCATCCCTTGAGTAGACCCCTCTCCTTTTGAAGGGTTCTCGAGGGACCCCTTTGAAAGTTTTTTGGTTTGCATGACCAACTGCTTTAGACATGTTCTATATGTGGGTAGACATGTTGCCGCTTCTAGATGTATCCTATTTGCACGTAGATGCATCGATGCTTTTCACATGTTTTGTCTATGGGTAGACATGATGCCAGTTTTAGATGCATTCTATCTGTGAGTAGACTCATTGATGCTTTAGACATGTTCTATCTATGGGTAGACATGTCTCTGCTTTAAGATACATTCTATCTGTGGGTAGACATATTGATGCTTTAGACATGCTCTATCTGCGGGTGGATGTGTCGCCACTTCTGATGTGTTCTATCTATGGGTAGACATGTTGTTGCTTCCTAACTCTACGAAGTCTGCTTCCTTGGGGCTTCCTCCATGAGAGAGATCTTGGGGGTTGCCTCCTTGTAGGTCTATGGGCCTGTAAGGCGCTTTGTTGTTCCAACTTTATAGTTCTGAGTAGCTATTGAGTCCTTTGTTTTCCCTGCATCTTCAATTTTTCCATATTGTGGTCTGCATCCTTGATGGTTTAGGTATACTTCTCTAACCCTACTCTCTTCTTGATCTACTTTACCAAGCACTCATCTGTACTTGTGCTTGCTAAAGTGGGGGAAAAATGTATAAGAGCGAATTTGCACCCTAGGTGCAATTCTTATTTTTTCCTTATTAAACTTTAGAAAACCTATGTCAGAGGCTTTAATTCACTTAAGCCCACTGATGGAAGTCCACTTGGCACCCATTTTGTGTGTCAGCAGAGGCATTTCTATCGAGGATTCCCGCACGGCGTGCAGACATCCACGCAGGGCGCCTACATCCTTGGTAGATTCCTGTGGCTGAGCCAACGGAGGCATTACTATTCCCATTGGTAGTGAATTTGTAATGCCTCCTTCAGCCATACAACCCAAATATGGATGTTTCTTTCCTCATTCCTTCATAATCAAGTCTTTGAACTTGCATTAGGAGGTTGGATGAAGATTGGAAGAACTCTACATCACTTCAAGCTTATTTTGCTGCACTCACATTCCAGCATTCCAAGCATTCCATAGCAGCAATATCACACTCCATCATGTTGGTAGAGAAAGTTTGGGACCACACCATTGCAGCAGAGGATTGAGTTACTCTCATTTCTCCCCCAAGCAACCTTGAGTGCTCTCGGTGGAGGTGGTAAGCTTCCCTCTCCTCTCCTTTATCATTTGGTTGAGTAGCATAGTATTGTTTGTAGTACTTGTGTTTTTGTCACTTCTTTATCTCTTTTCCATTGGTTTTCCATGGAGGTGGGAACACCTAAATGGGGGTTTGACTGAGGCAGACCCCTATACAGCCACCCCCCAACATTCTCTCTCTTGTTGTGTGTAGGTGGACACACTTTGAGGAGCTAGCTGGTGAACAGGGTCTTCTACGAGATTATCTTCATCACCTTACCTTGGTCTTGGTATATCTACTCTATCACCTTCGTTTATACTTTTTGTATTTCATAGAGTTATTTTGTCCTCTAAGAAATTGTTAAGCTAGGCACCTGTAAGTCATTTTAGTGTGTTTAACCTTGACTCGGATATTGTTTGGCTGTACGGACTATAGCGTGTTTCTAAGATGCCAGTGTGTCGTGCTATCATCTAAAGTCTGTGTTAACATCCTTGGGTAGAGAGCTCCCTGAGGTACAAATTTGGACATAAAGATCGACTCGCCCAACCCCACCTTGAAACTCGGGATTGCAGAGTGATGGTAGAACCTTAAAAATCCTCATCATTCTCATCCTCATACCCTAAACATAAACTTAGCTGAGGTAAGTTAGGGTAGCTTCTCCTGTCTCGACCCTCCATGACTTGGGGTCTTGCATGCGGTGGTCCCCCTCTCTTACACATATATACATACATATATTCTAAATTTGAGTTGCATATTTGGCACTAAATATTATAGACAAATAGGTAAATTTTAAAAGAACTATTAGCAAAACATTGAAGAACCATAGGAAAATGAGAGATGATCGAAGCCCAACATTAAATAGAACTTTTGAATAGGATAAAATAATATCATAAAACATGTTCATACAACACAAGTAATCTATGTAACATTTGGCTTATCAATTCTAAATTGAAGCCACATTATCTGCCACTAAATATTATAGACAAATAGGGAAACTATAAAAACTATTACAAAAAAACATACATACATACTTACATACATATATACATGCATATATATATATATATATATATATATACATGCACACACACACACACACACACACATATATATATACATACTGTATGTGCAGGATCATGATGGGCCAAAAAGTGGCTATATGATGGGTATGTGGCTGACGACATTTTTTCTACCCAAAATTGATGAAATGAAAAATATTTTTAAAGGATATTCTTAGCTTTCCACCAATATCAATTATGCTTTACTTTGAATTTAATAAATTATTATTATTCATTTTCTATTCAAATTACGACTAAAGTCCTAATTGATACACTGATTGAAAAACATCTATGGCTTTCAAATGGTATCACATTTTTTGAATCCAAAACATGTGTCACATTCTATGCTTCTCATACTATAGGATTAAAAAAGAAAAATTGAATTTAATGAAGTTTTTGACCAAGAGTTAATTGGTCCGGTGACGTCTGAGTTTTTATATTTTTTAAAATTTGTAATAAAAATATTCATAATTAATTATTTACTTGGAAAAAAATTAAAAAAAAATATGCATCACATCGGGACATGAGTCCTCCACTTATATCTAAAATCTTATAAAAATATTATCATTTTATTGTGGTTAGGGTGGTTAGAGACACCTTCTTATTTTTTCCCTGAAATTTAAGTACTACTGCATTGAAATTTCAAATTTTCACCAAATAGATTTCTTTTTCCTTTAAAACAAACCCTAGTAGTTTAGAAACTACATTCAATTTACTAAAAATTCTATTTTACATAATGAAATAATATAGATAATTCAATTTTGGTCAAGTTGCCTAACTCTATTTTTGATTTTTTTGCCATAAGGGCATTTTTTTTCCATGATGATCTTACACATACCCATACATATATATACATATGTATACATGTATAGATGTATATATGTATATATATATATATATATATATTGTATATATATATTTATATATATGTATATATATATATGTATGTATATATATATGCAACTCACAGATTCTATAGAACAACAATTTTAAAACCCTCCAATCTGCTATTAAACAGATGTAGAGCAAGTGATTTGTCTAGTACTCTATTATGAACCAACACAACAATTCCTCTTTTGACAATGCGACTTAATCAATATATTTTCTTGCACATTTCAGAGTATGCTTTCCAATATATATATATATATATAGACATATATATACTCTTTCTAATTGATTTAACTTCAAATCCTTAAAAAGAGGATGGTGTAGATTATGAACGGTATGTGGAAATAAATTCTTCAAAACATACACAGATACATATATGCATATATATATTGAAGACAAATAGAGCAATTGTATAACATGGATGACAATAACACTAAATAGCCACTAAACTAATATAGACAAAATTTAATTGAAGAACAAACAAAGCATACATCTAATTAGGTTGAATGTACATATGCATATGCATATTCATATGTATATACATATATGCATTTCTATATGTAAATATATCTATGCATATGCAATGCATTTTTGATGGAGAGTGTAACAAATGGAAGGTACAGTGTGTTTTTTTCTTTCCCAAAGAGTGTAATGTTGTTGTTGTTTATGCATATGCATCGTTCCTTCCTTCGTTGCACCCTCCTAAAAGAGTTTCACTTTTTTCGATTGCATATACATATACATATACATATACATATACATACACATAAATGTATATACATATGCATATGCATATATGTATATACATATATCCATACACATATCAAACAATGCTACAAAGTGTAAAAATAAATTTGTAGATCTAAGATTTAGTGTAACTGATGAACAAACTAACCATGCATCCAGAAAAGGACCCAATACAATTTCCCGCAGCAAGAAGGAAGCAAGCAACACACCTATGGGGCTGGTGCCTAAGGGTTGTCTAGCATCTTGGGGAGAGCTAGAGTTTGTTATGGGGAATTGAAAAAAGAATATCATGAAGAAGAGTTTGTTATGGAAAACTTCAAATAGATGTGGAAGAACAAATATTATGAAACATATTGATATAAGACATATAACATGTTCCATACAAACAAAATAACCATAGCAATTAACACTTTAAATTATAAGCAAGTTCAAATAGATCAAGGAGAAACAAATCCAAAAAACATATTGGTACAAGATAATCAGTCTATGATACAATTGTAAGAGATGTTAGAAAAACACTTAAGAAGCATATGTAACTAACAGATGAATAGAAAAAGAATATCATGGAGAAAACATGGAAAATAGAAGAGCGCAATAACATGTACAAAATTCTATGAAACCAACACCACAATGGTTGTTTCAACAATGGAACTTAATCAAAGTATACTTTCCCACACTATGACATTCAATATTCCATTTACTTTCCCCACCCCCATCGTACACCAATAACAGAATGCATCAACCCTTGCACAAGCAAACACTTACCATTAAGCTTCTACATATCAAGGACGCCAACTCCACTACCACCAACCCACATAATTACCAAGCTCCACATTGCCACAAAAAAAACTAGTCAAGTCACCATTGGTCAGTACATCTCTGACACTGGAAAATCCAATTCATGGTTGGGCTAGCAAATATCTTGGCGGAAACTTCAAACAAATAGCTTGTCATCCAAGACATCTCCAGAGCTACTTATGATTGTTAAGTGCTTTTCTAATAGTTGTTTTACAATTTCCCTATTTTCTCTATAATATTCAGTGAGAAATAATGTAGCTTGAATTTTGAATTGACAAGCCAATTGTCACATAGAATTTGCTGTTACACCTTGTCTAGATAACGAAAGAATTTTTGGTAAGCAAGAATATGCTGCAAACTCAAATCTATACATGGATTTCATTGACCTATTAGAAAAACACTTAAAAATCAAAGGAAAATGAGAGATGTTTGAAAACCCACATTAAATAGAACGTTAAAATATGGAGAATAGAACATGCAAAGTACAATAATGAACAGTTTGGTATAGGGAACTAGAAAAAAGAATATCATGAAGAATAGTTTGTTATGAGGAAGTTCAAACAGTTGGTATAAAAAGAACACCATGAAACATATTAATAGAACAAAAAAAGAGAAATTGGAAAAGACCTTATTAGGAAAAAACTTAAGAATCAAAGGAAAATGACAAATGCTCTCAAACCCACATTAAATAAAAATTTAAGATATGGAGAATAGAAGAGGAAAACTAGGATAATGAACAGTTTGTTATAGGGAACTAAAAACTAGAATATCATGAAGAACAGTTTGTTGAGGGGAACCTCAAATAGATGAGGGAAAAAGAATATAATGAAACATATTCATATAAGACATTGCCATCCCATGTAATTAGCAAGCTCCATCACCTACATAAACAAACCTGAGCAATTTGTTCCAGGAACCTTTAAGCAAATCAAGGAAAAAAGAATATCATGAAACATATGATACAAGGTTCAAGCTATGTTCTTTTTTAATAAATATTGAAGAGAAGTATAGAAATTGTATAAGAGGTGTTAGAATAACAATTATTTTCTACAAGTCATTTTACATGGGTATTTTGCATAAATGATTTGTCTATAATATTTAATACCAAGCAATGTCTCTCAAATTTACAATTAATTCTATGGCGTTATATGGATTTTGTATAGATTATTGCATCATATAATTGTTGTCATAACCTAAAGAAAATATCATGAATAAAATATGGAGAATAGAAGGGGAAAACTACTACAATCAATAGTTTGTTATGGGGAAGTAGGAAAAAGAATCCCAAGAAGAACAACCTATCACAGGGATCTTCAAAGACATAAGGAAAAAAATATCATGAAACATATTGATACAAGATAGATGAATGAAAAGTTGTAGTACCCCTCCATTCTCACCTGGGATGTGCAGGTAGTCTGGCTAAGGAATCGGAAGAGGAAGATGGGACAAGAGCTTCTAATGGTATTTTATATGTTGTGATTGAATTAATTAAATAAGGGTAATATTGTTATTAAAATGTTAGATTAAATTGTATTTAAATATTTAAATGTTTTATTTATTTTTTAAAAAAAAGTCATGTATTTTATTAAATGATAATTAAAATATTAAATTGTGTTTTATTATTTTAATTAATCATCTTGTTGAGGATAATTGTTAGAATAAAGTATTTAAATTAATTAGATAATGTGTTGTGCAAGTAAAGATGTAAAAACGGAAATTAAAACAAAAAATAAATAAAAAGAATGAAAAAGTTGTGAGAATGAATGAGAACTCAGATCTGGCTGAAAAGCTTGCTTTTAAAGAATTAATTTCTTTTATTCTAGATTTTTGAGAGCTTTTGAAAGAAATGGTATTATCTTTTATTTTAATTGAGAGATTTTAAGGAGTTTGACTTTTACCTGAGAGGTTTTATGGAGAGAGGGTTGCAAAAGTAGGGGGGTTCTAGAGTTTTTTTTTTTTTTTTTAAATAGTTCTTTCATTCTCTTGCATTAAATTGGGAAGGGTTTCAGTGTAAAGCTTTGGATTTGAGTTTGGCCACAAAATTCTGGAGAGACGGATTCAAGCAGAAACTAGAAGCTCTTCGTAGAGGCCATATTCAAATGAACATCATCATATTTTGAATAAACACAGGACTCCAGGTTCCAAATGTTTCATCTCATTCTTTTTCCATTCTAAAAAGAGATTAGATAAATAATTGTATAGATATAGTTGATTGTTTGAAAGAAAAGAAAACATTAATTAGAAATTTAATGATTACTAGTTAGCAAACCAATAAAGAGAAAATTATTGTCTTTTGTGAAACCATTCTGTAATTTCTTTTAAAATTTGATCATGAATAATATTGTTGTATGTTCTTTCAAAATATATATAACATGGGTTGAATAAGAAATTGGATACAAAAATACCTCTGTCTCATTAGAATTATTGATTATATTCAGACAGATTTATTTTTTTATATATATCTAAAAACATAATATTTTTATTGTTTTTTATTATTATTTTTTTATACTAGTTATTTGACTGGGTCGAAATTTTGTTCAAGCCATAGTTATAGCCGTACCTATGCTCGGCACAGAATTCGAGGTTATGAATTAAAAATTAAATATAAAATAAAAATAAACATAAAAATTCGCGAAATTAAATTTCGCAATTCGCATTTAAAAAAAAAAATTGTAAAAAAAATATATATATTATTTTGGGACTGGGGAGGGACGGCCGAAGCTGTACCGCTCCCCATACCCCAGTGCTGTGTGCACCAATCTTTATTGACTGTTGCGACAGCTTTTAAGGCCGTCGGCCTTCTCCCTATGCAGGGTTTTTTATTAAATTTTGTATTTTATATTTTTATTTATATATATATGAATATATATATATGTATATATTTATATATATTTATATATATATGGTGTATTTACATATATTTTAGTTTATTAAATATTATAATTATAATGTATTTTATTTTAAAATGTGAAATTATAATTATTTTATTTAATATTATTTATTTTTTTTAAAATGGAATTATAATTATTTAATTTAATGTTAATTTATTACATTTTTTAAAAATATAATTTTTGTATTTTATTTTAAATGTTAAATAATGCTTTTGTATAGGTAATTATATCTTTGAGGGCATTATTTTTATTATTTGTTTAGGTTGAACAATTATTTTTAAAATAGAAATTTGGCTTTGGTTCTTGTTTATCGAAGATTGCATTTAGTTATATATTTGATGATTGAGTCCTATTTTTGTGATCATTATTTGGTGAAATTAATTATTTAATTGGGAATGAAATTAAATTTAATAGTGGGAACTTACAAAATATATTTTTGAGTTTTCTTTTATGTTATGTTATGTGTTGTCGGCGAGGAGACTTCTAATACCTTGTAGGTTCTACTCGTTCATTATTATGCTTAATTTGTTTAGATTCTTCCTTATGTGGACTTAGCAGGTATGGTTTATTAAATTAAAATCGGTATATTATTGGTTACTTGGTTTTTATAATAGACCTGTGGAATATTCAATTATTGTTGGTTTAGAAAATTCATCGTTTAGGTTATGATGTGACAAACCTAGCTTATTATCCATTATCATTACTTGATATACTTATACCAATTAGAATATCTACGAACTCATATTTATTCATTACAATTATTAATATTGGAACAATAACTGATGTACTATAGTTTTAGATAGCTTTAAGATTAAACTTTATTAATTGCATATATTATGTTAGTTCAATTTATTAGCTATACATGGGTTTTAAAGATGATTGATTGATATGTTAGTGAATAGGAGCTAAGAAATAGTAAAGGATAACATAGTTCAAGTGTAGATTACTATCTTGATTATAATTGTAAATGGCACTATCATATAATTTAAATGTTGATATTATATTGTTGAATTCTCATTTTGAATGACCCTTGAAATGTTTTCATACATTAATAATCAATTTGTATATTATAAAGTGATATCGTTGAATGTTTAAGTTTTGAGTATTAGTTTATTGAGTGGTATTTGACTAGTGATAAAGTTTTGATATCTATTGTAAGTGCCTATACTAACTGTTTGTTTGTTAACCAAGGATGATGTGAAATCACTATTTTCTTTCACGGTGGATAGCTATAATATATATATATATATATATAAGTATGTGTTTTATCGTGGGCTATCTAGCTAAAAGGGAATGTTGTTATGCCTTGTGACCTTTCTTGTGCAAGTATGAATAAATATTTGAGTAGGCTATTTTTATTTTATTTTTGCAAGAATATGCTTACCTAGTTCATCAGTCTTCGGCTTCACCTAAGTGGGTGGCAGCCGCCTAAGAAACTGTCTGAGGTGATGGACCCTAGAAAGGGTTGCATACCCACTCTTCTAGTATGTAATTTTGTATGGGTCACATTATACTTATGAATAGAGGTTTGAGTTTAGCGTGTATTTGTGGTGTTGTGTTACTTTTGTGTTGGAGTAGATTCCTCCTTGAAAGTCTTATGAGTGAACCCTTGGTTGGTCAGTCAATGAGTTGGAGCAGCTCAAGTTGTCGAACTACGGTGCCTCTGCGAATTATATACGTAGGCAAGGCCATCAAGTGATGAGCTCCCGAGGCATTAGGTCGGGCCCCTAGGACTGTTCTTTTGAGTCTTGTTTGAGACTTGTCATTTATTTCCGATAATGTAAAAACTACCATTGATTTATATAGCTTCTCTTAGTGATCATGTGCTAACTATCTTTGATTTGATGTGTGTGCCAAGTCATGTAGACCTTGCAGGTATAGGCATTGGGAGCAAGGACTTGTCAATAAAATAGAATGTAAGAGGTATGTTAAGCTGACCTAAGTAAGTAGACTCTATTGCCAAAGTTAGTAATTCACTTCTATCTTTTCTTGTGGCTTGTGTGATCATTGAATATAGCTATAAGTAGTGAATTGTATTATTTAAAAAAAAAAAATCATTTTCTTTGTCTGTGTTCTCTAGGTTTGTATGACGGGCGTTACAACTTGGTATCAAATGTTGCAACACTGGGATCTTTGCGTAATGTTGCTACCATGTTTAGATGCGGTGAGTCATTGTGTGCCTTGCAAAGAACACTTCTTCTTTCTCCTTTTATTCTGGATGCATAAGTTTTAAGGGAATGCTCTAGGAGTACATTGGTTATTAAATGATTATATATATGCTAGTTAATTTTAAGTTTTATGAAAGGAAGTTGTGCATAACAAGTTTAGGAATAAATTTGAGTTTTCAAAATTTTCTTCATAAGTATAAATTCATAGGTGAAGTGATCATATATTATTTGCACCAGTGTATAAGGAAAAATCGTATAGAATTGAAGTTTGTAGAGTGCTAGAAGTGTGGTAAGAATGTTGCATTGTATGAGTGTGATTAGGGGTATGGGTAAAATAATCTCCTATGTATTTTCATGAAGTAAAATTTAAATATTTTGATTTTATAAAAGTGTTGTACTTAGATGGTGTTTAAAGGCCTTGTGTTGATCAAATAAATGTTTTACCTTAGGAGAAAATGTGATGATGTATGTTTATTTAATGAAATCTTGAATTAATACAAAATTGATGTGTTGTGGTGTGTAAGTGATTGACGATTCTTCATAATTGTTATTGAATCTAGTATGTAAATAAATGGTAATGTTTTGTGTTGAAAGACAATGCATTTTGGCATGTATATGATGTGATTCTATGTTAAGTGCACTCTCCCCTACAAATGTAAATGATATAACTTGGGGAAAAATGTTGTTTCATGACATGAAAATAAAAGTTTCTTTATGCATGTATTAGTATGAATGATGGAAGCAAATAGAAATTCTATAATTGAAGACATTGATGTTTATCTCTCATAAAGTGTATGATGTAGTAAATGGTGATAAAAATATTTTTTTTCTGTGAATCAAGAAGATTATTATGTGATAAAAAAAAGAGAGTATGTTTGTCTAGAAGAAAGCGGGTGAGAATTGTTTAGGCTTATGGTATTAATTCTAGCTTTAATGGAGTTGATAAAATTGATCTTGGAATTTGTGGAAAAGGATAATGTTGATATTTAAGGAATTGTAAAAGTGATTAAAGAGTTTATAATTTCAAAGGAAAAGTATGGAGGATGTTGGGAGTACTTGTTTTTGATATGTGACATCAATCATGTATGTGCATATGAGAATAAGGAAAATTTGTTTTCTATAATAGTAGGTATGAATGTATTCCTTGTTTTGTGGAAACCAGTATCTGTGCAATGTTTGTGTGTTGTGTTAAACCCGTGCTTGCTTTGTGTGCCCATGGGATGGTGATACTGTGTACCCATTCATGGAGACTATATTGTATTTGCTGGTGTGGAATTAACCATACCATTATGTGTGCTTGTATGTTTGTTACCTGATTGAGGGCCAACCCACGTGTGGTTGAAAATCTATACATATAAGAGTAGCCAAAAGCTAGTTTCATGGATTCTTTTCTTTTGGTTCTCTAGTCCCTCAATCTGTGAAGGGGTAGTAGCAGCCACAAAGTTCCTTGGGCGGAGTGTGTAGCGTACGCATATTGCGACGCAGAGTATTCTTAGCTCAATCGATCCCGAGGAAACGTACTCACTACTTCCCCTTATGATGGATCAGGGTACTTGATTCATATGTGCCAGCCTAAACCCCACAGTTTTGAGTATAGCAGCATTGGTTGTTAGTATTGGTCTGGCCGTCCATAGGGACGTTGAGCTGACATTAGCGAGTGAACCTCGTCCGTATGAGAGGTGAAGCTCGAGTAGCCCCATATTGATATGCCCATATATGTATTGCATACACCGTATTTGCACATGTTCCGACATGATGCAATGGATACGATGCCACACCCCACTGATGTTCCGACACAGTGCTGGTGATGATGCCGTGTTGTTGATGGTAGCGAGCTGGGCTCGAGGACACGATGCCACGTGCTTAGACACGTGATGGTGCACTATGAGATGTGCTATGATAGCCTACTTGTGTGATGAGCGTAATGGGGCCTCACACATTTGTAGAGGGATACTCATGTTTGCTTTCGATAGTGTTTGGGTCGGTTAGCATATGGGTAGGTCCTGGCCATGTATACCTCTGGCGACGGCGAGTACCTACGTGTGCCTTTTCCATGAGGTATCGCTATGCGGGGTGTTTCTAGCGCGTGCCTACTTCTGCGAAGCCACGGACACACTGCCATGCAGCATACGACCAGTGCGTGCCTTCTCCGGCTGGTGTATGACCACGCCGCACTGAGATGCGATGCAGGATGGAGGCCGAGGTGCACATCCTATGCGGGCAACCAAGGAGTGCGAGGGCCACTTGGTTAGTCCATGTCGCGTGACGACGCGAGGTAGAGTGTAGCCGAGGAGCACACTCTGGGTCATGTGGATGGTGTGCTCACTCCGCACCACATGGGGGCTATTGTATAGCCGGACGTTGTTCCCTCCTTCCTCGTTTGGTGGCTAGTATCTAGTCATGCAGTGTTGTATAGTGCAATTTCTAAGGTTGTGAACTTTCTTTATAATTATTGATGATTTTCTAGTGATTGTGAAAGCCGACACCTTGTTATATTTGATTGTGATGGTTTAGCCACACTTTGTGATTTTATTTGCTCGTAGCCCTCATGGTTACATTTGATTTAGTGTTGAAATTGTGCACATTTGTTTCTTTATTGTTGAAATTGAATACTTGTTTTCTTTTAATTATGGCTTTGGTGGCTAAACTAATTTATCCTTATTGTTTTCGAGGTCGGCTATGTGTTGTATTGTGATTCCTCTCCAAGGACGTATGAGACGGACTTGAGAGAGTGTATACGAGGAAGTAGACGCAGGGAACCTTGAGGATGGGGGTATGTGAGGCTATTTTAATAGCTAGGACCCACTACCCACCTATGTGTGATGACTATCTTTTGGAGGCTAACCACCTTGTACAACAAGAGATGGGTCATAGTGGTCTTGTTTGGATGGTCTCGCCATGTGTGTGTGGCCTAACACCATCAAGCCACTGAGTGTGAGGTATGGATTATGTGAGATGGATATTGGCTCTTGGCTCATGGATTTTGTTTCATGGTTTAGTATGCTGCTTTCTAGTGTCCAAATGGACCCTTGTGTAGCCTTATGTTGTGTAGTTCCCAGTGATGTGACTATGTATGTATGTGTTAGAAGAATATTTCTTATATTTTGTGCCTATTGATGTAAAAGACGGATAACCATGCTGTCTTAAATGTGGGTATATTGTGATGCTGTGGTATAAAATAGATTAGATATTATTGAGAATCGTAAATTGTGACTTAAAATATGTTACTGAAACATGATATGGTGTGTATTTTTGTTAATTTCAAGTAATCATTTGATGTATTTTCCTTCTATGATATTTTGAAGATGTTTGTTGTGTAAATGGAAAATTGAGTTAATAGCAGTACTTGCTTTGTTATTAGTGCTGAAACCAAGTATGTTATTGTAAGAGATGTAACGATTTATAAATAAAAGTAGTTAAGAAGATATTATTTTCAAATATGAAGCCGGTTAGTGATTCTAATTGTAATGATTCAGAAAGAGGGTGTATATCAATTATAGATTAGAGAAATTTTGGTACTAATGTGACTATGTTTCCATCTTGAGCCATGTGACTTCCAGGAGTAAGTCGAGTTTTAGGGGGGGAGGATGTAGTACCCCTCCATTCTCACCTGGGATGTGCAGGTAGTCTGGCTAAGGAATCGGAAGAGGAAGATGGGACAAGAGCTTCTAATGGTATTTTATATGTTGTGATTGAATTAATTAAATAAGGGTAATATTGTTATTAAAATGTTAGATTAAATTGTATTTAAATATTTAAATGTTTTATTTATTTTTAAAAAGTCCTATATTTTATTAAATGATAATTAAAATATTAGAATTGTGTTTTATTATTTTGAAATTAATCTAATGCTTATTTGAGACCGTTATTTAGAATAAAGTATTTTAAATTAATAATTAGATAATGTGTTGTGCAAGTAAAGATGTAAAAATGGAAATTAAAACAAAAATAAATAAAAAAGAATTAAAAGTTGTGTGAACAAATGAGAATTGAGATTTGACTAAAAAGCTTGCTTTCAAAGATATAATTTCTTTTATTGATGATTTTTAGAGCTTTTGCAATGGAATGGTATTATCTTTTATTTTAAATGAAAATTTTGGGAGTTTTTAGACACACGGAGGTTTTATGGAGAGAGAGTTGCACAAGTAAATTGTTATGGAGTTTTTGGGGAAAAATAGTTCTTTCATTCTCTTGCATTAAATTGGGAAGGGTTTCAGTATAAAGCATTGGATTCGAGTTCGGGCACAGAATTCTAGAGAGACAAATTCAAGCAGAAACTAGAAGCTTGTCGTAGAAGCCAGATTCAAATGAACATCATCAGATTTCAAATAAGCTCAGGACTCTAGGTTCCAAATGTTTCATCTCATTCTTCTTTCTGTTTCAAAAAGAGATTAGATAAATAAATGCATAAATATAGTTGATTGTTTGAAAGAAAAGAAAACCTTAATTATAAATTTAATGATTACTAGTTAGCAAACCAATAGGAGAAAATTATTGTCTTTTGTGAAACCATTCTGTAATTTCTTTTATAATTTGATCATGAATAATATTGTTTGCATATGTTCTTTCGAAAAAAATATAACATGGGTTGAGTAAGAAATTGGATACAAAGATACCTGCATCTCATTAGAATTGTATTATTATATTGAGACGATTTGTTTTTATATATATCTAAAAACATAATATTTTTATTGTTTTTTATTATTATTTTTTTATACTAGTTATTTGACTGGGTCGAAATTTTGTTCAAGCCATAGTTATAGCCGTACCTATGCTCGGCACAGAATTCGAGGTTATGAATTAAAAATTAAATATAAAATAAAAATAAACATAAAAATTCGCGAAATTAAATTTCGCAATTCGCATTTAAAAAAAAAAATTGTAAAAAAAATATATATATTATTTTGGGACTGGGGAGGGACGGCCGAAGCTGTACCGCTCCCCATACCCCAGTGCTGTGTGCACCAATCTTTATTGACTGTTGCGACAGCTTTTAAGGCCGTCGGCCTTCTCC
>VDFB02102955.1:0-82632 GCA_007258455.2 Sequoia sempervirens
AAATTTGAACTTAAAACCCACTTTTTCTCACTCAAAACCTTGAAGGTAGGCCAAATGGGACTCATTCGCCAAGCTGGGTGAATGGGTCCCACTTGGATGGGACTCACTCACCCAAAGTAGCGAATGGATCCCACAGGGCCTATTTTGATTGCTAAAGTGTCAAGGAGTGTGTAAATTAAGCTTATTTGTTGATTTTGTTGAGTTTTTGATTGAAATATGCCTTGGTATGCACAATATAGGGTCTTAGGGGCCTATTAATGATGATATTAAGGTTACAAATGAAATGGGGGTCAAAACTCAATGTGAAAGTGTAAATAAATGCACTTTACAACACTAAATTAAGGAAAATTTTGGTCAATTTAGCTTAGAAGGGACCTAAATCCCATGTGAATGTGTAAAACACATTAAAACACTAGATTAGGTCCACCTTAGTTTACAAGCCTCTTAAATTTAATGTGAAGGTGTTAATACATATATTTTACAATACTAAATTAGGGAAAAATTAGGTTTATTTAGCTTAAATGGGCCCTAGACCTAATGTGGATGTGGAGAACACATCACAACACTAGATCAAGGTGATAACAAGTCCAATTTATCATTAATTATTCCCAAATTAAGAAAGGAAAAGGCATACTTTTTTTGTTACCACATTTTAAAAAAATCCACCAAGGTGGCTAAAACCTTAATATATAAAATGAAGCAATAGACAGGTTCAATATTTTGAAGGTTCAAAATTAAATCTAACCAAAAAAGATATATGTAACTTTGATGGTATAGATGTAACTTCATGGATAAATCTCATGGAGCAATATTTTAAACTCTATAATATATCAGATGATGCAATGGTTGACATAGCCTCACCAAATTTAGAATCCAAACCGTATCAATGGTGTACCAATGGATGATGGTAAAAAACAAGGGAAATTACTTGGAGGTAATTCACCCATTAATTAGTAACCCACTATGAGCAACCATGGAAGAGGAGATATTTGAACCAACTCACAAATTTAAAACAAATAGGTTATATAGCAAAATACAATATTGAACACATGCAATTGGAAATTGAAACTCAAGATGTGACACCTCATCAAAGGATACAACTCTAAATCAATATACTTAATGAATAAATTAAACACGATGTTCATTTAATAGAACCGTGTATACTTAGAAAATCAATGCAACAAGTATTACATATTGAGAAAAGAAACCTCACTACAAAAAGATCAACACAAGGCCAAATAGTAGGATGGAAAGATAAAAATGTCACTAATCCTACTAACAAAAATGGTTATATTCTTTCTATCCCCAAAAAAACAACTAAGCTCTCTTGTCAACAAGAGGCGAAGAAACAAGAAAAAGGTTTATATTGGTATTTTGATAGAAAATGGTGTAGGGGCAATAAATTTGGTAATAATGAGAAGAGACTAATGATTGTTGAGAATGAGGTTGAAGAAGAGGAATAAGTATCTATATAAGAACAAAATATGGGACTAAAGAGTGAAAATTTAGAGGAAGAAGACAATGATACTATCTCATTACATTCTTTGAATGGAACAAGAACACCAAAAAAACCTGAAAGTTTTTGGTTATATAAAAAAGAGAAATGTAACAATGTTGATTGATACAAGTAGTACACATAAGTTTATTGATAAAAGATTAGATCATAAGCTTGATTTTTTTTATATCAAGTCTCTAACTTTCAAGTCACGACAGCTAATGGAAAAAAATATCTTGTTGTGGTAAGTTCCTTCATACAAAAATTTCAATTGGAAACTACCATCTAGATTCACAAATGTTTGTTATTCCAATTGTAGGAGTAGATGTAGTTTTTTTAGTACAATGGCTTAAATAGTTGGGAACAATGTCCTTAATTTTTTAATAATTATTTATAACTTTCAAATATAATGGACAAAATTATAAACTTATAGGAATAACATCACCATGAACTCAAATTATTAGCTCCCATAAGATGGAAAAAATACTTAAGAAAGGTTCATATGGTCTAGTGGCACAACTAAAACTTATAGAAGCACAAGATGTGAAAACTCAACATCCATGAGAACTTCAAGAGATAATTCAAAAACAACAAATTTTTAATGAAAGCCTGGTCTACCTCTAATTAGAGACAATCATCATTCCATTTAATTAATACCTCAAAGCATTCCTCCTAATGTTAGACCTTATTGTTATCCTTATGAACAAAAGACATAAATTGAAAAAATAGTCAAGGAAATGTTGGATTCAGGAATTATTCATCCTAGTAAAAGTCCCTATTCTTCTCCAGTGATTATGGTTAAAAGGAAAGATTAGTCATGGAGAATGTGTCCTAATTATAGGCTAACTCAATAAACTCACTCTTAAGGATAAGTTTCTAATTATTAATATTGATGAATTATTAGATGAACTAAATGGTGCAATTTTATTTATTAAGCTATATTTACATATTGGTTTTCATAAAATTTGTATAAAGGAAGGGGAGATGCATAAAAATTCCTTTAGAACACATGAGGGACATTATGAATTTTTAGTTATGTCATTTGGTTTAAATAATACCTTATCAACTTTTCAAAGTGTCATGAACTTATTAGTTCACACATTTCTTTGCACATTTATGGTGGATTTATTTGATGATATCCTTATCTATTGTAAATCATGGGAGGAACATTTGCAACATGGAGAGAATATATTGCAAGTATTTGAAGGTAATAAACTCTATGCAAAGCAATCAAAATGTGTCTTTGGGGTAAAATAAATAGAATAATTGGGACATGTGGTGTTACATAAAGGTGTTAAGGTAGGCCCCAAGAAGATTGTTGCAAATAAATAATGGTTGAAACCTAAATATATCAAAGGGTTGAGAGGATTTTTGGGTCTAATAGGATATTATATTAAATTTATTTGTAATTATTCTTGTATTACAAAACCCTTAACAATTTTATTAAATAAGTATTCCTCTTTATGGATAGAGCTAACAACTCACTGAGCCTTCCAATAATTAAAACAAGAGATAACTTCAACCCCAATACTAGCTACCCCAGACTTCTCTAAAACATTTTTGGTAGAATGTGATGCTTTTGGATATTGAAGTTCAGTAGTACTAATGCAAGAAAGGTGTCCATTAACATTTGAGAGTCAATAAATCAAAGGAAAATACTTGCTAAGACCCACATATTTGAAGGAAATATTAGCCATTATTCATGTAATTAAAAAATGGTGTCAATATATAATGGGAAGGCATTTCAATGTCAAGGTTGATCATGAGAGTCTCAAAATTTTTTTAGAACAATGATTATCCTCATTAGAACAAAAAAAATGGGTTACCAAGATTCTACGATATAACTTTGAAATCATTTAGAAAAATGCTAAAGAAAATATTGTGGTCGATACCCTTTCTCGACAAGAAGGAACCAAATATTTGTGTCATTTTCTTAATACAACCAAAATGGTTAGAAGTTTCACAAAAAGAGTGGAAAATTTATCCTCAAATACATATTCTCATTCTAAAACTTCAACATGACTCATATTCTTTCCATAATTATGTTTGGAAATAAGATTCATTATGGTGAAAGAGAGATTATTTTTATGATAAAAATTCCAATTTAAAAAAAAAGACATATTATCTCAAATGCATGAATCACCAATAGGAGGACATTCAATATTTTTAAAGACCTATCATTGTATAAAGAAATATTTCTTTTGGGAATGTATAAAAGGAGACATCAATAAATTTATGGTTGAATATTAATATGTCAAAGAAATAAACATGAAACAATAAAGACTCCAATATTCTTAAAACTTTAGAAATTCTAACACAATTTTGGGAGGAAATATAAATTGAGTTCATAATAGGTGGGTATATGCAGGATCATCATGGAAAAAACAAGCCCTTAAGTGGCGAAAGTTTCAGAAAAAATGGAGTTAGGAAACTTGACGTAAAAATTTGAATAAGTTATCAATATTATTTCAAAAATATGTAAGAATAGAATTTTTAGTAAATTGAATGTAGTTTCTAAACTACTAGGTTTTTTTTTTTTAAATTACTTGGTGAAAATTTGAAATTTCAATGCAGTAGTACTTAAATTTTAGGGAAAAAATAAGAAATGGGTGTTTGTCTAACCATCCTAACCACAATAAAATCTCAAGTAGGGGACTCATGTCTAATGTGATGCATATTTTTTTTTGTAATTTGTTTCCAAGTAAATAATTAATTATTATTTTCTTATTACAGCTTTTTAAAAAATAAAATTCATATTTCGACCACCTTAACTTTGATTCAAAACTGAAATTTAAGTTTTTTTTAATCCTATAGAATGTGAAGCATGGAATGTGATGCATGTTTCATATTCAAAAAATGTGATACCATTTGAAACCTATAGATGTTTTTCAATCAACCTATCAATCAAGACTTTAGTCGTAATTTAAATAGAAAATGAATAATAATTATTTATTAAATTCAAAGTAAAGCATAATTTATATTGGTGGAAAGTTGATAATATCCTTTAAAAACCCTTTTTGTTTCATCAATTTTGGGTAAAAAAAATTCATTAGCCAGATACCCTACGCATACCCATCATATCACCACTTTTTGGCCCATCATGATCCTGCACATACCCAGGTCTACCAAAATATAACAATTTTGATGTAATTTTGGTTGTCGTGGATAGACTCGCCTAGTATGCACATTTTTGTGGACTCTCTCATCCATTTCAAGAAAGTGCTATGGCTAAAATATTCATTAAAAATATACAAAAACTTCATGAAATTCCCAAAATCATAGTGAGTGATTGTGACCCTATCTTCACTAACATTTTTTGGAAAAACATATTCATAGAATTGGGTACAAAACTAGCACATAGTTTCTCTTATCATCCTAAATTAGATGAGCAAAGAAAAAATATGAATAAATGTTTAGAAGTATATTTACATTGTTTTTCCTTTGATAAAAAAACGCATTGGTCCAAATGGCTACCATTGGCAGAGTGGTCCAGTACAACACATACTTTCACACATTCACTAAAATTACTTCATTTGAGGCTCTTTATGGCTACCCTCCACCATCTCCTAATTTCTTATTTAAAATATCATTCTAAAGCTCATGCAGTAGAAGACCATATTCAACACCAACAAGAAATACTACAAATCCTTAAGGATAATTTATTCATGGCTCAAAATCGAATGAAACAAGAAGTTGATTAACATCGTAGTGAGAGGAATTTTGAAAAGAGAGATTGGATATTTCTTTGAATAGAACCTTATAACCTAGTTTCCCTTAAGAAACATAATAACATAAATCTCACACCTAAATTTTATGGTCCTTGTAAGGTTCTCCACTAAATATGAATTGTAGATTATAAGTTAGAACTTCCACCCTCTTCCAAAATTCATCCTATCATCCATGTTTCTTATTTAAAGAAAGTAATAGGTAAAAATATTCCACTCCAATTCGACTTGCTAGAGTTAGATGAAGACGGAACTTTGTTTTAGAACCTTAGAAAAGAGAGAAACAATTACAAAATAGAGCTATCTTTGAGTTCCTAATCAAGTGGAAGAATATGCCATTTGAAGATGTCACATGGGAAGGATAAGAATTTGTAGACACTGAAAAATGGCTTAGGCCTGCGACTGCATTTTTCATCATCAATTCAAGATACCCAAAAAATGATTAAATAATTTTAACATTTAATTATAGCTTAACATCCTAATTTCTCTAATTAATTAAATAGTTTTAACCATTTAATTAATTCATTTCATTATTCTTCTAAAATTGGTTAATTAAGTAAATTACATTATTTTACTTTAATTACATCTCTAATTAATTCTAATATATTCTTTTGATTAATGGAATATGTTTCCTAAATTTATTTACTTACGTCATTTAAATTAAATCTCTTCTTCTTACTAATTAAATAATTTTCCTAAATTTATTTAATTATGTCATTTAAATTAAATCTCTTCTTACTAATCAAATAAGTTTCCAAAATTTATTTAATTACGTCATTTAAATTAAATCTCTTCTTCTTACTAATTAAATAAGTTTCCTAAATTTATTTAATTACGTCATTTAAATTAAATCTCTTCTTACTAATTAAATAAGTTTCCTAAATTTATTTAATTACACATTTGAATTAATTTAGATTCTCCCACATTTAATTAAATGAATAATATTTATTTAATTAATTGTTCTGCCTTGTCATCTAAGGTGTCTCCATAAATTAATTATTCTACCTTCTCATCTAAAGTGACTCCATAAATTAAATAATTCATTTAATTCATTTTGGAATCACATAAACACAACTTCTTCCACAAAGAAAGGAATTAATTTTATAACTAATTCTTCTATTTGAGCACATGTGTCTCCTACATTTTCAATCTAATATCTCATGCATAATTCTCTCCATTCCTAACTAACACTCTCTCTCAGTTCACTCACGTAACTGATCTGTCATCTCCTTTTCACTCACACACTCTTTCAGTTACATTTTTTGACTAATCAATCAAATTGGCTAAACTATTCAATCAATCTTACAATAAAATCATTTAACTATCCAATCAATCTAATCAATCAAGTCACTTATCTATTCAATCATATCCTCACACTCGATCTAGACCATTCAAATGCAAATCAATCTCGGTCGTTGAATCTATGAAGTTTCTATAAAAGAATATTTTGAATTCCATTCACAGGTAATCACAATCTTCAAAGTTTTTCTATCAAAATACTTATAGGCTAATATTGCACACTCACAATCTGAGGGAATTGAGCATTTCAAAGCAAAGTTGAGAAGAATAATGGAGATGAGTCAAGAAAGCATGGGAATTAGGTGATATGGTTTTTGTTTATTAAATTTCTTTATTGCATTACACTTCATTATTGATAATGGGGATCTTGGTATAATTTAGGCAATTTGTGATTGTTGTCATTGTTATGCTTTATTTTCTCCTATTTATTTTCCCTTGTCACATTTGGTGAACCTAACGTGAAGTCACAGACTTCAAAAAATTCATAGAAATTTTCTTTTTTGCAAGAATAGGTACGGATCGATGCATCTACAACACAGAACAACACATCTAACATTATGAACCACATCTAAAAAGGGAAATTCCACATCTGACTTCAAGTGATGCATTTGTGGCTTCATGCAATGCATCTGACTGGTGAAAATAATTTTCTGATTTTAGAAATTTTGAGTTTTGATTTTAATAATTAACGTTTATTATGACTAATTTGAAGTTTATAGCGTGTGATTTGGTGGAGTTAACCTAGTTTTTACAAGATGATTGACATAAGAAAAAAATAATACAAACATTAAAACCTCTAATGTGTGGTTTTGTAGGACAATTTTCAAAGAAAAAACTTTGAAACTCTAATCTTATCTTGCTTTCTTTCATGTTTTGGGTCTTCATATAGGATTTCTTTTGTTAATTAAATAGTTAATTAACCCTGCTTTGAGTCTTCACATAGTATTTTTTTGTTTAGTTAGTGTGGATTTATTACTGTTCTTTGTGCTTGGTGCTTTTGCACACTTTTTTTAAATCCTAATTTAATAACAAAATTATCATCTTCCCTTGCACACTTGTGCGATCCTGGGTGTAAGAGAAATTGTTATAAACTCTAGAGGGCTTATCTTGGTGGGAAAAAATGCTCACCCCAAGAGGACTTAAGCTACTCTCGACCAGTATATATATGTGAATGCTAATGGAAAACTTAGCATTATAGGTGCAGATATGTTATATAGACAAGTGATTCCCTCGGTACTCATGTGGTATGTTAAAACCTATAGATTGTAACCTCTACAGGCTTGGAAACCCCCTTATTAGAGCTAATATTGCCTCGTGTATAGCCACCTAAACAGGTGTCCTAATTAAAAACCATTTTTTTAGATTGCCAAAAACCTTCTATCTCTAGTGTAGGAATGGTCGTTCCCAAGCCGACCCACATTATACACATAGTCTAGTAGTAGAGATGATAAATTTTTGGGATGTCACTACCCAGAAATCCAAATCGTGGTAAGCCCGAGAAGTGAGTGCACTATAAGGGGGAGCATGTGCTACCAAGATCCTAAGTCATCCACTCTAGATAGTGCAGTTGGAGGAGAATATAAGTGGGAGTCTAGCAAACATTGTCCTTGCCAACCTTAAGATTTGTAATTATCTCTTTATTTATTTCAAACACTCTACTTGGCATGTCTTACGTGTGTGTTCATTTAGATCTTATCAAATGAAAACATCCAAGAGTCATTCTTAAACAAGTCAAAAATTTGTCAAAACTTAGAACCAGTTCACTGTTCAACACATCTGCTACAGAGAAAACCACATCTGACATTCTAAGTCGCAACTTTTCCAATAGAAACCCATATATGACATTTTGAGTCAAAATTGCTAAAACTTGCAATGCATCTGGAAAAGTGAGCCGCAATTGTTGTAGTCTATAATGCATCTGATACCGAAAACTGCATTTGTTAGATTTTGTGACGCATCTAATATATTGAACCACATTTATAGTCTAGAATGACACATTTTCCTATCACAAAAAAACTTAGATTTAACAAATTGGAAACTCAAAAGATTTATTGTAGGATCCCATTATCTAATCTACCCTCTACAAAAAAACTGGATCTAGACCTGAGACTTTTTCATGTTTAGGTTTATCCTCATTTTTTCCAATTAGATGATTTTACCAGTAAACCACATCTGTGACTTTCTGTGACACATCCAATCTAATAAACCACATTTGCAGTCTGGAATGATGCATATGTCTATCATAGAAAAAATTTCAATTAACAATTTTACCAATAAACTACATCTGAGACTTTAAACCACATCCATGAATTTCTGTGATGAATCTATTCTTAGGAACCACATTTACAATCTAGAATGATGTATCTATGTGTCATAGAAAATATTTCATTTAAAAAACTAGAAACTCAAAAAATTTACTAAAGGATCTCATTATTTGATTTATCCTCTATAGTAAACTTGATTCAGACCTGTGACTTGCTCATATTTAGGTTCATCCTTAGTTTTCCTATTACTTTCATCATTGCATTACTTAGATCATCCTTTGCATACTTAGGGGAATCCTTGTCCATCATATGTTGTAGACTTAGGGTAGATAAATTGTCTTACCTTGATTGAAAACAAAGATTCAAATATGATTTCCTTTGACATATCATTTTATAATTTCTCCTTTGTCATCTTAGTGGAATACCTCAAACTCACTAGGTTAGTTTAAATTCCACTTAGTCAACCTGTCACTTAGTCATTCTAGTATTGATCCTAAAACATCATTGGTAATCCTAGTTGGAACCTTACATCAAACTTGGTCAATTAGTGACTCATCCCTTACTTATCCAAAGATATTGACATATAGTTTGCATTATACCTTAGTCATTGCATGTCATAATCTATACCAAAAAAGACCAAAAACATAGCTTAATTTTCATATCCTAGAAAATTGCATTTTAGACATTATCTTAAGTCATACCTTAGTCATTGCATGTCATAATCTATACCAAAAAAACCAAAAAAACATAGCTTATACTTTTCACATCTTAGGTATTTGTATACCACATAGTTCACATTTATGTGTCATCCCTCTATGAGAAAATCTTATCTTATGGTCTAGACCATATTACAAAAGAGATTATTAGAAATCGACCCTTCACTACAACATGAGGACTCTTACAATCCCACTAGTGAAATGAACCTTGGTTCAACATCACAGGAACCTCCAAGGTTTATCTCATATGTCAATCCATTTGAAAACTACCTCATAAGAGACGACCAAGGTTGTATCACTATTGAGGAAATTAAGGCAGCAGCCCAGGATCCTGAGGTTTCTAAATTTGTTGATGAGATCATCATGCTCGACCCTCAAATATTTTTAGCCAAAATCATAGAAGATGGAGTTAAATTACCACTTGGATTTGACATAAACATGATAAAAGTGGTGCCTTCACTTTGAAATGTCTCAAACCAAAACTAGGGTCATACGACACATATGCCACAAAATGTTACACCACAGCTAAACATTAACATACCTTTAGGAGGAGCTGCAAAGAGCTCTGAAATAGTTCACACTACTCTCTCTTTTGGGATTCCTTTCACAAATCCACCTAAAGAATCATCTGTTACACCATCCATGACACAGGTTGTGACCTAGTCAATGTTAGTGCCTATAATATAGTCAACAACACCACCAACAGGCACTAATCCATTTGTAACCTAAACCAACACCATGAATACTACCTCAAACAATCCTCCTGGATGCAAGAGATTAAGATTTTGAGGAACATGACCCACACCCATGGTTAATGTCAAGGGCCCCCCATATATTCATGTTATCCCTCAAAACAATACTACACATACATTTCCTCTAGGGATTCCAGCATAACCAATATTTCAATCAAATACCTTTACGCTAAACATGTCACAACAAGGTATCCATGACCAACCTGGAATTCTGAAAACATGAGGGTAACCCAACATAAACACCACATATACACATATACCTTAGGTACAGCAAAAAAACACCTTCATACAACTACCATGTACCTACATAAAATATGGGACCCGACGTTACGAATGACTTACCAAACCCACAGCTAGATGCTCTAATTACACAAATTCTTGCTTTACATAAACAAATGGAGAACATGCAAGTAACAACAAAAAAATCCTACAACATACAGGACTTGCATCCATACCCCTTTGATAGGAGTATCTACATGCCTTCTTTTCCGTGCAAGGATACACAATTCTGATATTTTCAAAGTACAAAGGGACAAGCAACCCAATAGAACACATCAGATAATTTAGCATGGCTTATGTTGGCATTTCCTTAGAGCACACATACTTGATGAGATTATTCCCTATAACTCTTACGGGTCCTCCACTTGAGTGTTTTTCACGATTACCTAGGAGCATAACAACATGGTCTGAATTGGCCAACAAATTTGTAGGTAACTATGCCTTTAACATTGAAAATGACATCACATTAGACACCTTGTGGACCTCAAAACAAGAAGAGCGAGATTCTTTTATCAAATACTTCTAGAGATGGAGAAACTTGGTGAGCCAATGCTAAGTACAGATCCCTAAAAAACAAAAGGTGTACATATTTGTCAAAAACTTCATGGATTCTTTAAAATATCCCTTGCAAGTTCATTATTGTGCACACTTTGTAGACCTAGTGGAAAAAGGAACAATGATTGAGAAACCACTTGTCACTAAGGGTGCCCTTAGGCTATCTAAGAGTACAAACAATCAACACACGTTCAATGACAAAAAAAATATTGGTCTTGAAACAAAAATGTCATGAACGATGGGGTTGTGGATACCAAAGCTATAAACAAAACTAGTCTTGTTGTCACTCTAAGAGGACCTAAAGCATCAATGACTACACCACAAACCCCTACACCAACATTAAATTCCCTACGAAACAATCAGGGACTAGGACAACAAAGAACACCTAGGAAATACACTAAACAAAAATACACTCCCCTCATATAACCCATTGAAACAATACTAAAGAAACTTGTTCAATCATGTGTCGTACAACTATGGGAACCCACATCTTATGTGTTTGATTTTAAACCCTCTTGGTGGGACGATAACACCTTTTATGAATATCATTGAGGTAAAGGATACAAAACATCTACTTGTAGACAACTAAAAAATATTATTCAGGACCTTATTGAAGAAAAAGTAATCAAGATAGAGGGACAATAACAACACACTTCCAATCAAGATCACATGATCTAAAAGACTCCCCTTCAAGGCCACAATATAGGAAAATCCTCTAGTTCAGGTACTAATAATAATAACACAGCCAATTATACGGCTATTGGTTATAATTACACCAAAATCCTCCATCTTTGTGTTGCATATGAACATATCAACAACATTACCATCAAGAAGACCCCATATTACTATAAACACTCACAAAACTAAAATAACCATACTTTCCCCTTCACTTCCCAAGTAGTACCAAGCTAATGGCCATTTTAACTTGTTGGATTAGCTAGAGAAAACCCTAGCACAAATATCCATTTTGGAATTGATATGCACATCATATGAGCATAGGGCCATCCTAGATAAGATGCTGAAAGAAACCTTTGTCCCATAAAACCTCAACATCGACTGATTTCAAGCCATGGTTGTATTCCTTGTGAGCTCTCACCATGTTACCTTTTCTGACAAAGACTACTCAACCTAAAAGATGAACCATAATGACTCACTACACATTGAAGACTTCATCCATCAAAATAGTATCAAACGAGTCTTGATAGATAGTAGAGTGGGATTAAATGTTTGTTCCTAAAAATTTGTTAAGGCATTGGGTTTTTCTAAAGCATGTGTGGATAAGACAAAAATCATAGTCATAAAAGGTTATGATGATGATAAACAATCCTCCCAAGATATAATAACACTTTCACTCCAAGTGGGACCCATGATGTTGGATACAACTTTCCAAGTATTGGATTTGGAAATCCCTTAGAATATTCTCCTCGGTCGACCATGGATTCATTCCATGAAGGTTTTTCCCTCAACATATCATCAATGCCTAAATTTTCCCTACCAAAACACTAAAATTATTATCGAGGGTGACCCTAATCCCTTTGAGTATTGCACTAACCTACGAGGAGTCTTTGGACATCAAGTACCACTTAACCATGAAGCCTCAATGTCAAACTCATCCAAATACATTGATTCCTCAATGCTCACTAGGACATCTGTTATCCCTCGGCCATCTACCTCCACATCCTCTGGTTTCACTACAAAATCCAAAGACCCCGAGATCCAGATCCAAGACGGGGGATGCGGAGAATACAACATGAACACTGCCTTTTGCATCACCACAATGCCAAAATCACCAAAGACATATGGAAATTTTTGTTATAGCATGGAACCTTTCATGTACCTCCAAAACCTATTTTCCTCAAATTGGGAGACCTTAGGAAAGAAGATATTGAAGATGTGTTTGATTGGGTCTATAAAGAAGATGAGACACCACTTCGAATAGAGCAGTATGGTAAAGGGTTTTTTATGATGCAAGCAAAATGGTATGATGGAGCCAGTGGTTTGGGAATAAATAAAAACGGAAGAAGAGAACCCTATATACCTACTAAATGGGGGAAGAATCTTGGGTTAGGATGGAAACCACTGAAGGTCTGTACGACTAAAACCAAATCACCTTCAAATAAAGAAGTATGTGATTCTGAATTTTTCAAGACATCAAAGGATTCTGACTATAAGTTTTGTGATGATAATGATTCTAACAATTGGGAATGGGAATCCTAGGCCTCTAGCACTTATGAATTGGATAACATTTTCCATGATTTAGATACACCTAGACCTAAGGTAACCAACTATATAAATGTCAACATCTGAGGAAATACCTCAATCCTTACCATATCAGCTGCTTCCCCACCTTTTGCAAATACCAATGATGGCATTTCCCTTGTCTACCTACAATTGGTTGATTGGGACCAACAAGGTCCTATCATTTTGGATACCTTTGAGGATGATGAAGCTATTGTTGAGTTCATGGGATTGAGAGAAGGAATGCCATGAGGAAACCATAAATTTTGCTTCACAATAGAAATTGATGTGGAAGCATGCTTCAAGGAGACTACATCACCCTCTAGTCACAAAAATAATAATAAAGAGAAAAAGGAAAGGTCTTTGGGTGAAAACCATGAGGCGCCCTTTGATCAGGAAAGAGTAAAAACAAAGGACATATCTGAAGGTGAAAACCTCCCTAAGGCACCTTAGGATGGAGGGTTGGACATTCTCCCCATCACATAAGAGTGATCACCAATGCTAATTGAAGATACACAAGAGGTCAATATTGGAGCACTTGAAGATCCTAAGATATTGTTACTAGCAGCTTCCTTGACAGAAAAAGGAAACCCAACTTCCAACCATTCTTCACATGCTACAAGGGTAATTTTTCCTATTCATACACCGGCATGCCTAGGTTGGACCATGAGCTAGTCTTACATCACTTTCCATTGAATCCAGATGCTAAATTGGTAAAGAAAAAACTCTGGAAAATGCATCCACAAATCACCTTGTTGATCAAGATAGGACTAAAGAAACTCTTGGATGTTGGATTCATTAGGTCCATTGATTATGCAGGTTGGATCTCCAATTTGGTACCTGTCACAAAACTCAATGGTAAAATCCACATATGTACTAACTCCAGATATTTAAATAAGGCATTCCCTAAGGATGACTTTCCTCTCCCTAGCATTGACATGATCGTGGATCTTATAGTAGGATACGAGATGTCCCTTATGGATTGTTTCTTTGGCTATAATCAAATTTTTATTGCTCCAAAAGACCAACATAAAACTGCTTTCACTTGTCCATGGGGTACCTATTGCTGGAACGTCATACCCTTTGGGTTGAAAAATGCAGGAGCTACATACCAGTGGGAAATGACTACAATATTTCATGACCTAATGCATACACTAATGGAGTAAAATGTTGATGATATCCTAGCAAAGTCCTTAACTATAACTAGTCAGCTAAAGGTCTTAGACAAACTCTTTCAACAACTAGAAGAATACAAAGTCTGTGTCAACCCAAAGAAGTGTGTCTTTGGGGTAAAATCTAGAAAATTGTTGTTATACATTGTCTTGCATAGAGGTATAGAAGTTGATCTTGCCAAGGAAAAAGCCATCATAGACATGCCTCCCCCAAAGAACATCAATCAATTAAGGTCCTTACAAGGGAGACTACAATCTATTAGTATATTCATTGCTCATCTCGTTGATAAATTCCATTAGTTTCAGTACCTATTACGTAAAGGGATCCCTTTCATATGGACCAAAAAATTCTAGGAAGCCTTTCAACAGATAAAATATTATCTCCTAACACCGCTCATGTTGATGTTTCCAATAGATGGGAAGCACTTCATATTATATGTATCTACAACCCCAATAGCACTGGGGGCACTACTTGCTCAAAATTACCACGAGGAAAAGGAAAGATAAATCTACTATATTAGTAGGACCTTGGTGGGGTATGAACTCAACTACACTCATATCAAATGGGCCTTCCTTGCAGTGGTCTTTGCAGCACATAAATTAAGGCATTACATGTTGAACCACCAAACAAGGATGATAGCAAAAATTGATCCACTCAAGTATCTTCTAAGCAGAGCAACGTTAATAAGGTGACTAGCAAAATGGGTCATGGTCCTTAGTGAATACGACATCCAATATGCCAAACACATGGAAATCAAGGGATAGGTAATTACAAATCAACTCGTAGATGCACCAACCCAAGCAAAACATCCCCTCATTGCTGATTTTCTAGATGAGTCGCTTTTCACTCTTGAGATAGGTGATGTATGGAAGATGTACTTTTATGGATCCTATACCAATCATGGATTGGGTGCTGGAATACTATTTTTCACCCCACAATGTGACATGATACCGAAATCATTCAGAATAGCATTCCCTTGTACAAATAATATTGCAAAGTATGAGGCCCTATTAACGAGATTAGGTATGGTGGTCAAATGGAAGATCAAAAGTATATAGGTCTTCCAGGATTCACAATTAGTCATCAATTAGGTCAATGATGATTATGACATAAAGGATGAGAAATTGACTCCCTATAAGAAAATGGTCGACAACTTCAAGCTTTACTTTGTCAATGTCACCTTTTTTCAGATACCTCGCATTCAAAAAAAAGTAATGAATTTCATGGAAACCATTGGATCACTCTTAGAAATACCTAACAATGTGTCATAGTTTGAGTTCTTATTGGAACAGCTATTGGTCCCCACTTTTGATGTCTTAGAATCTTAAATGGTTTGTGAACTTGTTGGTCATGAGTCACCTTGGTACCTAGATACTTATAATTACCTTCATTCCTCATATGACCTGATAATTTATCTAATAACCAACACAAGAACTTTATCTGAAAAGCCTCCCATTATGCCATCATCAGGGATACCTTGTATTGATGTGTGTTTGAAAATTCCCTAATCTAATGTCTCGATAACACTAAAGCACACAAAACCTTATGTGAAGTGCACCAAGGAATTTGTGGGGATCACTCAAGTGGTCCTACCTTAACCAAAATATTATGCAGATTGGGTAAGTGCACCAAGATGGTTCCCAAAAAGGGGGCTTAAGTGGCCACTTTTTTTCTGAAATCAGGAAATGTTGACCTTGGACGTGAAATTGAGGATAGTTACACTCAAAATTTTGAGATGGAAATAAAACAAGGATCAAAGTGCTCTGAGTCTACTTTCTAAACTACTAATTTATTTTGAAAATGGTTGAGATTAAGGGGTTCAAAAGAGGGATGTACACAAATTGGTGTTGTTTTTGTCAAAAAAAATAACATAGCAACTCTTGTATGACCTGAGCACAGTGCACTTTTTGTAGTATTTTTAAAATTGCTATGGTCAAAAGTTATCTAATAGCATCTAGTTGATGCACAATTTTTCTGATAATTTTTTAATGAATATTTGATTTTTTACTAATTTTCTTAGTGGGAACTTCCTAAAAAGCAGAATTTTTGTCATGCTACCCCTACAAATTTTGGAAAATAATTGAATTTCTTTTCTTTTCTTTTTTTAAATTTCTAGAATGGAGTCTAGTTTCTAAAAATGTAATTTATTTGAAATTTTGATGAACGGTTAATTTATAACAAAAAAAACACCAAACACTATTTTTTGGCACAAAACAGACATACAAACAAAAGAAATTATGGATGAAAGGCTTAACATTATCAAAAAGTGAAAAAATTACATTTTTGGATAGCTAAGAGAGAACCTAACATTACCCATGATTTTTATTTTGTCGATATTGAACTAGATGCAATCTTGATGGTGAGCACGAACCTGATTATGTGAAAAATTATAGAATTTGCAATAACACGTCTCTGGCCTTGTTGGGAATGCCCTTCAAGCCTTTGGGTTGGTATTCCAAGGAAAATACTTTCACTTTTTTCTTTTTTTTTAACGCGAAATAATGTGAGCGCTTTTTTAAAAACTTTTTTCAAAAGTGGCCAGAAAATTGCTGCCCAACTCATGCACCCACCTTGGGATACTATTGGTCGACTATGGAACATGAGGCATATAAATTTTTTTGAAGATATAGAGAATATCAAGTTCATGGTGATCTCATTCATGCTCTAGCACAAGAACTAAGGCCCATCACTTCACCTTGGCCCTTTGCTCAATTGGGGCTCAAACTCATGGAAAAAATTCACCCCACTTCCTCAAATGGCATATCGATCCAGCATTTGTACTCCCACTAGAGCCACCCCATTTTCCCTAGTCTTTGGTTTGGAGGCTATTCTCCCTATTGAGGTCAAATTCCCCTCTCTTCAAGTGTCCATGAAAGGGTTAATCAATGACGAAGAGTAGAGGGTATCTAGGCTACATGAGCTGGAATTACTAGATGAGTGAAGACATAAAGCACTGACCCACTTACAAGCATATCATATCCATCTTTGCAGAAGTTACAACAAGAGGGTCCTAGTTAGAAATTTTGACATTAGTGACCTGATACTAATGTAAGATCCTAAAAACTAGTAGAACGAGATAAACCTAGTGAGTTTGAGCCTAACAGGCTAGGCCCTTATGTCATCACAACTTCCTTTGGTTCCAGCACATATCAGTTGTCTTCTCTAGAGGGAGAACCATTATTTGAGCTAATAAACAACTTGCAACTGCACAAGTTTTACACGTAGCTTCAGAAAGCTCATTCAAAGGCATAAAATAAAATAAAATTTGAAAAAAAAAGAAGAAAATAGTAAAGAGAAATAATCCATCCAACAGTGAAAACCATCTCAAAGGCACGTTGGATAAGTACCATGGTGAAAACCTAGCAAATAGGCACCATGTGTAGACAATCTTCACTTCATTGTCTATTATCACTTCACTGGGTTGTTTTTTCACCTTCACCCATATTCCTCTAAATGTCCCTCCTTCATTCCAAGACACCCACAATGAGAGTGGTTGCTATTCCTATGGCTTCAAATAAGTTAACGTTCATAGCATACCACACAAAATCATTCTTACCATCCAATCCTGCATAGTACCTAATTGGGGGAAAATACCTAACACCAGTTCTTGACAGAATAAACCTCTAGATCTTCAAGACCTAACACACTTGAAAAACACAAAAAACATTTAGAAAACATGTCAAAAACATAAAAAACATTCAAAAAATGTCAAAATCCCCAAAAAATCCAAACAATCAGAAAACTACAAAGACAAAGTCAATGTCTATCATGTTAGTCTTTGTCATAGTCAAACTATGTTGCCTCTATGACTGGACGTAGGCAAGGCCATCTATCGATGCACCCCCGAAACACCCTAGGCAAGTCCTTTAGGATTCCATCATAATAAATTGTCATCTTTCATCTGTCCATATCTTCATCTTGTAAATGGGTTGAGTCTAGTTGAACTATGTGGTCTCTACATGTACAATGTAGGCAAGGCTTAATAGCCCCCAAGGCCTTAGATGTTAGTCCTCTTAGGGTTTTGTTGTGTTGGTCATATCACATGGTCATACAATGAATGAATTGAACACGAGGTCACAAATGATGCACAATCAAACCAATCCAAATAAACAACAAGTCTATCAAATCTATCATTTAAGAGTCTTCAAGATGTGTCCTTCTTGATGTCAGACTCTTTTATGTCCACCAATTTATTTAGGATATTTATTTCCTATATCATCTAATCTATCAAGTCAATCATTTAAGACTCTTCAAGATGTGTCCTTCTTGATGTCAGACTCTTTTCTGTCAACTAATTCATTCAGGATATGTCTTTCCTGAATCAACATCTAATCTATCAAATCAATCATTTAAGAGTCTTCAAGATGTGTCCTTCTTGACGTCAAAATATTTTCTATCAAGCAATTTATTCAGGATATGTCTTTCCTGAATCAACATCTAATCTACCAAATCAGTCATTTAAGAGTCTTTAAGATGTGTCCTTAACGTCAGACTCTTTTATGTCAACCAATTTATTCAGGATATGTTTTTCCTAAATCAACATCTAATTTATCAAATCAATCATTTAAGAGTCTTCAAGATGTGTCCTTGACATCAGACTCTTTTCTACAACCAATTTATTTCTAGGATATGTATTTCCTAAATCAACATCTAATCTATAAAATCAATCATTTAAGTCTTCAAGATGTGTCCTTCTTGACGTCATACTCTTACCTATCAACAACGGGTCTTCAAGATGTGTTCTTCTTGACATTGGACCCTTTCATGACACCTATTTAGGATGTGTCCTTCCTAAATCCTGAACTTGGAAATAATCAAATTCAACATTTTAATCTTCTTTAGGATGTGTCCTTCCTAAAGATTGACCAGTCAACCTCGTCATCACCAATTCAACCTTGGAAAACAAACAAAGATCTAACACACATGTCTTGACAAAAAAAAATCATTTATTTTTCATGATGTAATATGATCATGTAACTAGCCACCTCGATGATGCCCTATGATGGATTTAGAGGAGAAACAATGTTACATGAGCATATCTTTCTTTTTGACTGATTGTCTTATCTTTTTGAAATTGTCATGTCACTAGCCACCTCAAGGATGTCCTAACAACAAGATTTAGAGGAGCAATGATGTATCATGATGATTGTATTATCTTTTCAAATCATTCATGTCACTAGCCACCTCAAGGATGTCCTGACAATAGGACTTAGAGGAGCAATGGCGTTTCATGACACATTTTCTTTAAAATGTTGTTTGTGGTTTGTCTCGACAAAAATACTAGGAATAATTGGGTTTCTAAGTATGAGTCATGAAAATCCTTGTCTACAACTGCTTGTTTTCAAAAAATTCATGACATTGCATGCCATTGGTTTATCTCATATCATGGTGTTTCTTGTTTGTTTCAATAAACCACCCAATGATGATTAAAATGCAAAGGCTTAGTATAATGACAGCAAAGTGAAGACATATCTTTCTTTCACGCTAACATAAATCATCTTCAAGCTAATATTCTTTTTCCATCCCATCTAGATGATGTACTATGACACACAAAAATCACCTACATTCATTACAATATTAGAATGGCATGCATCTTACATCTACATCCATTTGGCATAAGTAAATTAAAACATCAAATCATATCATATACATTTCATAACACAATGCATACAATGACTATATATCATATCTCATATGCATCCATTACATCATAAATCAAGTGCATCAATCAAAATTAAAAGCATACATCATCATCATCACATAAGTATGAATCATAAAGGAATCATCATTACATCACAAAAACAAGCACATCATATAATCGCCACCAAAAATGCATCTCATATATATATAAAAATGTGTCATAGTATAATATCCAAAATGTATATAAAAAATGGAGCTTGTAGGCTCTATAATCATAATAAAGTGTCTACAAATACATAAACGTGTCCTTATGTTGAACTCCCACTACTTTGATGAGGAGAATGAGGAGGTGACTGACAATGAGAGCCTGATGATCACTATGTTGATGGGGACCTATCATAAGGTCCTAACCTATGAGGCCCTAGAACACCACCACTGCTCTGAGATCTACTATGGGACCACTGGCTATGTGATCTAATGTTAAGTTCTTGAGAAGCACTAGAATTCCATCTCTTAGGAGGTACCTCCTGCTCATACAAATCCCTATAGTATCGCTTTCAATCTCTAGCCCTAACCAACTCTCGAGCCATATCCACAACTAGTCCACTACAAAGTGTGGAGAACTCTACGAGCCTCTACTCTATCTCCTACCTCCACACCACCACCTGATCTCTTTCCAAATATGCATTGTCCCTCTCTAGTCACATCTCGTCTCTCTCCATGGACACAGCCCTAACATGCTCCTCCAATGCCTCTACCTAAGCCTGCAAATCAGCCAGCCACTGATCTATGGGACCCTCCTCCTCCTACGGTGGTCTCTCCCTCTCATCTACATCCCACTCCTCTATAATCTAGTCTCAAAGCTCTCTCTCCTCATCGAGGAAATCCTCCACATCCTGATATCCTACCCATAATAAATCAAGGCAATTCAACTCCTCCTCTTGTCCTCTGGCCTCCTCTCTAATGGCCTCCTCTCCAACAGCCTCCTCCCCAATGGCCTCCTCCTTAATAGCCTCCTCCTTGACCACCTCCTCACCAATGGCCTCCTCCTCTACATCTGCCTCCCCCATGGCTACATCCTCTCCCTCTACCTCACCCTTACAGATAGGTGACAATACTCTACCCCAACCTCTACTTCCTCATTGACCTTTTTGACCACACCTCGCACCTCCTCCTCTACCATCATCACCTCCACCTCTACAACCTTGACCACCATAACCACCCCCTCTGCCACCACACCAACCCTATGGACCTATACCTCAATGCTCTACAAGCACTAATTGATCAAGATCTATGTAAGGCACGGGTCTATGTTATTCCCACTAGGTATCATAGGATACTATCATACCAACATCCACTGGGCCACCCCTCCATACCCACTGCATTAGCTACAATGCATCAATATCTACCTCTATCATTGCTACAATAGTCTAGGGACCCCATAGAGGAAACTCCCTCAAAGATCTAGTGAACTTGGCTCGACCGTGTGGCTCATCCTAAACCTCACAAAACTATCAAAGCACTTTATTTTGTAGGTGTCTCTCAATGATATGCATGGTAGCAATAGTCCTCCCAATAAAATACCACATCTATTGATAGAAAGGAAAGTGTTGATCCTCATCCTACCACTTTGCACAGTCCGTGTATATGGCCTCTAGGTGAACTGTACAAGTATATAAATTGCATGCCTCAAATATCTAGTATCTCCAACATCAGTTTGTGTAATGGCCCTAACATATCGAAATACATAGGGCGATCGATCATCTAGCTGATGAAAAACTAGTGGATAGAAACAACAATGTGCTCCCACACCCATATCATCAATAAAGTAGTTCCACAGCTTATGGACTGTGCCTCCCTATAAGCTATGTCATGCAAATGGAAGTACAACATTGCTAGTAGATAGGGGCCCGATGGATACATAGCCTATCTCTCCAACATCCCCACTAACATATCTCCCCAAGCCATAGGAAACCCATGTCCTCGACAGTCTGGTAGTATAATACCAGCAATCAGAGTACACAAAAAAAAATTGATCTACTTGTATCTCTCTGCGAGCACATGCCATCTGATCTCATAGTGCTCGATACCAAGGTGTCTAACATCCTCATACACATAGTAATAGGTGATCACACTGTAACCCCTCTAGATATCATACCGAACCCTCTCACCCCTAATCGGCAATCCGAGTATCCTATAAACATCCTCTAATGTAACTGTCACCTCTCTTGTGGGAAAATGGAAAGACGAAGTCTCTAAGTGTCATCACTCAATAAGTGTAGTAAGCATCCCTCAATTTTCCTGAATGCTAGGCATAAATGTAACATGGTGAAGTCCAAGATGCCATATCAAATGTCTCTCTACACTGGTCAACTGATCCCACAAATCGTATGTAGCCATCCTCAAATCTTAGGTGTATATCGAATCCAAAACAACCTGCAAATGCATAACTCATAGCTTATGTCGGCACATGAAGCTAATAAATGTGCATCATTCAAAACAAAAACTTAATTTTAAACTTCTAAATTTTAAAAAAAATTACAGGAAAATGTGTCACACAAATACATATGTGTCACTATTCCATAAATGTGACTCACTATGCAAATGTGTTAGTCTATTTCACAAATACAGTGCACAATTACAAATGTGTTAGAATCCCTAGCATATGTGACTAGCTATAACACATGCAGTGCAAAATGATGCATATGTATTGATTTAAACAAAAATAAAAACACACCCCTACGTGTTTCCTCAAATGTGTCATATCACAGACAAATGTGTTGTATATGAATGCATTTGCGGCGCACAATAAGCGATGCATATGAAAAATAAACTTTAATAGCCTAGAAATGTATGAAAAATTAAAATTCAAAAGTCAGATTTGGGGTACATACCAAAGGTCCTACGTTGGCCAGCCATAGGAATGTCCTAATGTGATATCTATGATGTTTAGTGTAGGGAACATGAGAAATTTTGCAGGATAGCTCTAGAGAATAATCACAAGTTTTCAAACTCCAAGGGTGAAAATGAATTCAATTTTACCCAATTTCTATTTATACCTAGGGGTTTTTAGGGTTTTCTTTGAAGCGTAGTGCACTAGATGCACTCTTTCGACACTTCCAATGACCATTTCACTTACTTAACCTCACCAAATCCGATTTTTTTTTCCACCATAAAACTTTTTGCTATCCAATTACCTAATCGAGAAAATTTCCAAATTTTTCTAAATTTTTCAAAAAATTGCCATTTTTCCTGAGGGGGCGTACCCTTACCTATCTCACCCAAGGCACAACCAGGGCATGTTATTCTTTATTCTTTGACACAAATTCCCAAATGACATTATTTCAAAGAGGGGAAAAATGTAGACACTGAAAAATGGCTTAGGCCTACGACTGCATTTTTCATCATCAATTCAAGATACCCACAAAATGATTAAATAATTTTATCATCTAATTATAGCTTAACATCCTAATTCCTCTAATTAATTAAATATTTTTAACCATTTAATTAATTCATTTCATTATTATTCTAAAATTATTTAATTAATTATATTACATTAATTTACTTTAATTACGTCGCTAATTAATTCTAATCTCTTCTTTTGATTAATTGACTAAGTTTCCTAAATTTATTTAATTACACATTTTTATTAATTCATATTCTCCCACATTTAATTAAATGAATAATATTTATTTAATTAATTTTTCTACCTTATCATGTAAGGTGCCTCCATAAATTAATTATTCTACCTTCTCATCTAAAGTGACTCAATAAATTGAATAATTCATTTAATTTATTTTGGAATCACGTACACACAACTTCTTCCACAAAGAAAGAAATAAATTTTATAACTAATTCTTATATTTGAGCACATGTCTCTTACATTTTCAATCTAATATCTCATGCATAATTCTCTTCATTCCTGACTAACACTCTCTCTCAATTCACTCACCTAAATGATTTGTCATCTCCTTTTGACTCACACACTCTTTCAGCTACATTTCTTGACTAATCAAACAAATTGGCTAAACTATTCAATCAATATTTCAATCAAATCATTTAACTATCCAATCAATCTAATCAATCAAGTCACTTAACTATTCAATAAAATCCTTACACTCGATCTAGACCATTCAAACGCAAATCAATCTTGACTATTGAATCTATGAAGTTTCTATAAAAGAAGCTTTTGAATTCCATTAACATGTAATCACAATCTTCAAAGTTTTGCTATCAAAATACTTATAGGCTAATATTGCACACTCACAATCTAAGGGAATTGAGCATTTCAAAGAAATTTTGAGAAGGATAATGGAGATGATTCAAGCAAGCATGGTAATTAGGTGATATGGTTATTGTTTTTTAAATTTATTTGTTGCATTGCACTTCATTATTGATATGGGGATCTTGGTATAATTTAGGCAATTTGTGATTGTTGTCAATGTTAAATGCTTTCTTTTTTCCTATTTATTTTCCCTTGTCATAGAATTCATTGATGTAGAGAGGAATCCATACACTCTAATCCCTCTCTAAAACTCTCAAAAAAATAGCTAAACAAAATAAGGAGATTGCAAATTTACCGAGCAACAAATTATTTGCACATGAAACCAATAAATTTTTCTATTAAAGAAATCTGATTACTAATGATGAACAAAAAGTAAAACCATTACAAACATCAAATATGCAAATTAAATATCTTTCAAACACAATCTATGCTCAACTCTATGAGCTCTTGCAAACTATTCACCTTCTAGCACCTCAACTCCACCTACAACTCCTATAGCTTATTCTAGTGTCTTTAAAACTTCTTGACTTTGCTCATCTTCTAAAAAATCCCTCTTCTCTTCACAAGTTGATTTTTTGCACTCTTTCTTGTGCAACTCTTAAGAGAAATCTGCAAGTTCTTTCTCCAACCTTGCTGCTATTGATTGTTTCCTCTGAATCCATCAAAGGCTATATTTTATGGAGATTAAAACATTTTTAAGGCACCAAAATAGGCACCCAAATCTTCTATTTCATTTCCCTCCAATTGTCTTTTGAAACTCTTTTATTTGTGCTTAAAATTCATCATTAAATGCTTTCAAATATGGCACACAAAATTGTTGCACCGTATTCCACAACTTGCTGTTATAAATTCCTCATAAAAATCAATAAAATCATGAAATAATTCATGCTCATTCACCTTAAATTTGAAGTCATTAATTTCTTTTTCCAAATATCACTAGCTTTTTCCTCCATTCTAGGCATGTGAATTGAAGAATAGAATGCCAAATGCCACTTGCTACGTTAAAAATTCTATAGGCATATAAATTGAGAAAATTAATTAGTTTTCATTTTATAATATGCCAATGGACCCCTTCAACCCTTGAAACATTGAAATTATGCAATATAATAATTATAAAATCCCATAAAACACCTTGTTTGGCTTTGATTTTGAATGGAAGCAAAGTCTTGATAAAATAAATATTTCATCTTTCAAAACTCCACAAGATTATCTTGAAGCTCCAACCTACACCAAAAATACAAAAAATAAACAAGAAAATAAAATAATTATTTTTGATGATGCAGGATTGCTTGTGAGCCCGGATGCCCCTACATCATTCATATTAAAGCATCCAAAATTACTAAGAATTGAGGATAATTATTTTTTAAAGGGAATGGGAATGTTAAGTCCCTAATATTCTATCTAATTTTATGACCCTAATATCATATATCCTAGGAATAACACAATATGTATTCCTAAGTATAATGAGTTAAGCACTTAGTGGCATGCTTAACATTAACATTAGTGTAGTTAACACCTTAAATAATTTTTATTAGGATGAAAGGGTACATCCCTACATGGGTAAGCCTATAAATAAATGGGATATATTCCTCCCTAATCATAATATCATCATTAATCAATTCATAACATTTTATTTTTTATTGGAGGTAACCCCCTCAAAGTAGTCTGTCATATTTCTAATTTTTTAGAATAATAAAATATAAAAATTATCTAAATTTATTAACTCTTAAAATTGAGACATAATTTTGAGATTTATATAGAGATATCACAAAGAATTATGTTATATCAATCCTATATTTAATTTTTAGGAAATGGCGAAGTGGAAGGGCGTGGGTGAGAAGTGGAGCAACACTGGGAATTTGAAATCTCCTTATGAAGATGGCGATGGGAGCTCCGAATTAGAAGATGATTGTAACATCCATCCTCTTAATACTCAAGTAAACTCAAGAATTTACTAGAAGGTAAATAAACTTAGTAAACAAGAGAGAATTTCTTTTTTTTATCATTTGCATAAGCACAAGAATAAAGTATAACTTTTCCAGATAAAATTCAAACTTGAATTCACATGTAATCATAACTAGAATCAAGATAATTCCTTACAATACTTATTTATATCACATAAGATACACTTAGCATAAAGAATAGTTTTACCTCATAGGTTTTGACTGTTGTAAGCCATAACATGGAGTTCACTGCATCTAGAATGTTGATCTCTATCTTCACAAGCCTCAAAGAGTCTACTGCTATAGAGGGAGAGAATCATCTAAGTGCTTTTCCTCCAACCATGGACTCAAGTGGTCCCCCGTGCACTTCCTAACTGGAAGTGACCCGACCCTTCTCGAAGAGTATAGATATAAGGAACTATCAATTTTCCCCATCTGAGTCCTAGGGATGTGTCTTATAAAACTTAATCGACCATACAAATCTAGATCCCTTCTAGCTAAATATGATCATTCTGATTGGTCATGCCATCTAGACACTCAACTCTGAACTGTCTTGGAACTGTCTCATCATATAATTTACTTACTTCATTTGGTACTCTAGACACAACTAGTCTACATAGAGAATCCATTCTAGCCAATCTGACTTAGAACTAATCCTTAATCCAGGATATTCAATCAATGTAAAGTTTTAGGAATTTCAACCTTTTAAAGTCCCTTATTGCATCCTTGCAACATCTAGGGTTTATGACTTCCTATCATTTTACTCTCAAGATTCAATACCCAAAATCTTGATGTGGTAAATCAAGTTTCATCATTATTGTAGAATCTCTTAAGGTATTATAAAGACTTCTTGCCTTGTTCTATGGTTTATCGACCTTTCATTGTCAATCAATATACATACATATATACAATGGCATATTTGACATAAGCATTACATATTTCCTATATCCTCCTTGTTTCAATACTAGGGTTTAGCTTCTCTAACCCAATACATGGAAATATCAAACACCCCTGTTCTTCAAAGATAATAACATTAACGAAGCAAAACATAAGAGCAATTACTTCTATTCTTTCCCAGATGACCTAGAATTTCTCAAATTCACATTTCATCTAACATGAATAAGCATGATATCTGAGGATTATTCTCATTGATATATATAAATATATATCTTAATGAGTGTCGTTACTTCTCATGTAGTTAGTACTTTGACTAAGTTCAATCCTTCAACCTTAATAGGTTAGATTCGTAAGAGATAATAAATTGCTTCCAACTTCCTTGTCTACTCAATTTTATTCACATTCAAATAAGGATAGGGTATAAACTCATATGATTATCATCCTTTATATAAGTATATCGCATATACCTATAACAACAATCTCAAGTACAATAGACATGTAGGTTGAGTTTCGGTCTCCCAACATCCCCTTCTCAAAGTTGGTTATGACAATGATACCAAGTATTGGAATAATGAAATTCCTTTGTACACATAGTTCTAAAATAAGTTCAATAAAGGCTACAAGATCAACATCAATACATTGTTAAGATCTCTCTCTCTCTTGAGAACCATGACATAAGCAACCAATGCTATCAAAGGCTATCTAGGGTTCCACATTCGTGGGTCACCCATTTCCTTAACATGTAATACAAAATTGACAAGAGGAATTCTATTTCCTACAAAGAAATATTTTTCTATGTTGCAATCTCCTTACTTCACTATCATGATGATATTTTCTAATCCAAAAAGTTCCTTGAGAGAACTAGCAAGATTTCATCTATAGAGCTATCCTGGTCTTTAACATAGACTAAAGGATCTATTTCCATTTTTCTTAGTTACCCATTACTATCTTAAATCCAATTTCAATAATATGTGACAATACAACATAAGTATAATGTACTATGGTTTTCTCCAAACCTCTTAGGTGCTATATAATCCCTCATTACTCTAGGAATGTGAATACGTTATACAATAACCATTCTTTGATCGATGTCAATCGAATAATCCTAGTTCTATTCACATATCAATAATTGCAATCCTATTGATAATCCAATGTTCACTATCTTCATCTTAAATGAATTATGAACTCATACAAGTGTTTCCTTGATACTCTGAATAATCTAAAACATAGTTGTTAAATTCTTTAACTGTTATCATATCTCCAATCTTGGATATTCCAAAAGAGATCAATATCTCTCTATTGCTCTGGATCAATGGGTTTCTAGCACAAGCTTGTCAATGTATCCATTCCTTATTCTCGTGTTTGGAAAGCAGAGCAATCTGAATATCTTTATTATTGCATAGGCACTCCAATGAGAGATTCATCTCTGGTTATTGTTAACCACACTAGATATAAATTGGAATGACATAATGAATTTAAATGTTAGTGTCAAACAAACTTTAAAGCTCAAGATGTGTATCGATATACATGAGGACACTCAACTTTACATTTATTTCAAGACTTTACACTTGTCTTTGAGACTTTATATCTCTTAGGAATTTCCATTTCCAAAATGGCGCTTAAGCTACAAGATTTTATGGTGAACACACAGAGTAATAGGGTTGATTCATACCTGAGAAATTCTCCCAAACATACTCAAATGTTACATTTTATTGGCTCCTCCAGTCTATGATGAATTTCTTGTGCAACGTCACAGAATTACGTGTCTTCCCACTAGGCTTGAGCTTCCTCCTTCAATATGCACCCACCCATATGCATGGTATTTAGGGACTGCAATGAATGCATGATATGTACAAAAATGATTTTTCTCTAGATTTTTTCCAAACTTTCTGAAAATGACATCCCCCCCCCCCGTGTAAAGAAACTTTCACCACCTTTTCTCGCATCCCCTCTTCTTGCATTAAAAAGGGAGTCAAACAAACGTGGTCCCCTCCCCTGTGTTTATTGTAGGATATCCTCCCCTCCCATCTTCCAAGATGGCTTCGCAAGAATCAGTTATCTCAACTGTTATGGAGGTCCCCCCAAAAAGAAACCAAAATTTCTTATTAACATCCCGCAGGTTTAGCCACCGTTTAGACCATCAGCCCCCAAAACGGTTACCTCCAATCCCCTTTCTTTCCAACGAATGGCTTCCTAATGTTAAGTTCAAGATTTAGTTAAGAATGGTCATGGTCGTACTGATTTAACTCCACCTAGGATCGAAATGGACGCTGACATTGCTATGTGCCATTCCCATTACACAAAATAAGCACAGCCTTAGATACTATCCGCGGCTCTAGAAGTAGTTCAAAATTTGTTAAAGAACAGTTTAAAAGCAATCATTTATCACTTAAAAAATCGTGGAGATATCCACGACTCCAATCATGGTAACAATTGACTTTCACATTGATTAAGTATGTTCCACCCTCGAGCATTATGACGTGGCCTTGTAATAGCTTTTCAAAATAATTTCCATTGAATTGAAACTTCTATCACCTTCAACGGCCAAAAGGAATTTATGTTGGCATTTATCAAATGTATATATATATATACTGCCATAACATTCAATTAAGCTCCTCATTAAAGGGTCAAGCAATTCAAATATGATTTGTCCCTCTTTTACTAAGAATTGATCTGTCGTAACAACTTATGCATGTGTGTATGTGTCCATACATACTTGAATGTAAATGTTTGTACATTGATGATATCTGTGTCTTTGTACACATAATCATCCATGTACCCATCTATATGAGTACATAAGCTTCCCTTATCCCACGTATACTGACATTCATATATTCATTTGTTTTAAATGAAAAAAGAGAGAGTTAATAACCCTTAAGAGAATCATATTAACACAAAGGTCAACTAATCAAGTACTATCGACAAGCCTCTAAACATGTTAAACAACATGAATTAGACTTAAAGTGACATCGACAACTTGTCGAGTCAAGAAGTAAACTTAGACCAAGAGGGTTGAGTATCACTTAGCTGACTCAACTAGGTTCACCATTTTGCATCCACATTAGACCTAAGATGGAAACAACCTATTATTTTCCTTGTATCTATACCCTTCTCTCCATTGATATTCTCCCTCCCTTTCTTGGAGGGCAAAAACTTGTTTCCTGAATGCAACTTGCAAACACCAACTTGAAATTAATGTATCATTAATTATTTCATAATCCTTATGAAATCATCACACCATGACAACTTTTAAACACAAGTCAATTTTGAGTCAAATAAACATAACTCAAGGAAACATTGATTATTCTAGACATTATTACTAAACATCAAATCATTGAATCATGCGTAATCATCTACTAATTCCTTCAAAAGTAAAAAGTAAAACATAGTTCAAGTTAGGTGTGTAACAATGATGATGTGGACTCCTTATTTCCTAAGGTCTTGTGGATTATTCTCCTTTTGTTGGTTGGATGTGCTTGCTATTTGTAGATCTATTTGTGCTTGGTCGTCCATGCTACTATTTTTGAGGCTCTTCCTGTTACCTGTTGGGATGATTCTTGGTCAGTCCTGCGACGACCAAAGGCTTGTTTCTCAACTTTTTTGGGTGGGATTGTTATTAAATGCTTCTATTTTTTATCATATGTGTTCTTTTTTAGCATCCCTACCCTCTAGGTGGGTGTGGAAGTTATCTCGACTAGCTTGGATTTCTTTGCAAGGGCTATATCTAGTAGTTGCAAGTGGTTTTTGGCACATCTAGGTGGGAAGTGCCCTGGAGTTGGGTATTTTAGATATGGAGGAGCTGAGGAGGGAAAGTCCCATTTATTCTCATTTTTGGAAGGGTGTCTCTCTTTCAAGACTAGTACTCTGCTCTTAGGCCAACTTTGGTAGTTATGGAGATGCAGAGTTTTTTTCTTTGGTTTTTTGGGGCTATCCAGCATATGCTCTTAAGAAGATTTATGTTATTGGGTCCTCTGTAGATTGGAGGGTTTTGTCCCTTTTGGGTTAGGATTGGCCTCTCTTGTCCTTTTTTTATCCCATTTTTTTGGATGGTTTTTTGGGCTTGAAGAGGGTGGGGCTTTTGCAATCTTTGATTTGAAGTTGTTTTTGTGTGACCATCGAGTCATGGTCCTCTCTAAGTTGGTGATGATTATTTATCCTTTGAGCGATGATTTGATGTTTTGGCTAAAGGATCTTGCATTCTTGGGCTCTATTCTAAGTGGTTTTGGCTTTGGTTTTAGCTCTTTGGTGTTTTGTGGTTATAAGACTGTTGTCTTCTAAGTTCTGAGGATCATGCGTATGTCATGGGCTAAGTTGTTTCATTTTCTTTTTCTTAAGTCTTAGATGCTTTTGTTTTTTTCTCTAGTGATGGAAGTGCATTCAGTATCAGGACATAATAACCTGGCCACAATAACCCTGGACACAATAACCTCATCATAATAACCTAAGGACAAAATAACCCAAGGAAAAAATAACCTAGGGTCATAATAACCCATGGATAGAATAACCAGTGGTCAAAATAACCCATGGACAAAATAACCCATATGTAATTTATAAATTTTGTTTTCCTTTCTCTATATTCTTACAAGGATATTTTTTCCATGGGTTATTTTGACCACGGGTTATTTTGGCTTGGGTTATTATGACGTTGGGTTATTTTTTCCTTGGGTTATTCTATCCAAGGTTATTTTGGTCATAATATTGTCCTATAACCAATGCATTCTCCCTCTTTCTTGGTTTAGTACCTTACTTTACCAAAGGTGGTTGTGACTACCCTTCCTTCTAAATTTTTCCCTCCAAATCTACAATCGGTGTCTTGTATGGAGGTGGAGACTACTTGTATTGTGGTAGAGCCCTCTTCTATTGAGATGGAGGTGGGTGTTGTAGGTTTGGTGGGGATTACTCTCTTCTACTAACTCCTATTGAAAGTTGGAGCATGTGTGGGTAGAAGAGTGATGGATTTGGAGGGTTGGGCTCTCATTTCTTCCTCTCCTATAAAGGGGAGCTCCCTCCTATTGAGGTGGATTTGGGGTTGGTGATTTTGGTGGGGTGCTACTATAAGCTGGCTAATGTGCTCCAATGGTCTGTTGTGCTCTCTAACTCCCCTATTGAGGTGGGGTTGTTGTATTTTCTGGCATTTTTTTTTAGGGGTTTGATGGTGTTCTACACCATTAATTTGGTTATCTCTCTTAGCTTAGTGGCTTCATCCATAAGAAGTTGGTTTGCTAATTCCTAGAAGATGCAAGGGGTTTCTTTGTGTATCTCAGGGTTTCTAGTCCTGGTTAAAATTGGGTTGTAAAAGGATCTCTATCCCTTGTTTGTTTGATGCAACCTATATAGTCATGTTTTTTCATATAGCGACTACTATTGGGATATTGTTGGTATGCATTTTATCTTATTTACAACATGATTTTATTTGATAGGGACCATGAAAAACCTATTTTACCCGTAATAAAAACACAAAGAATTATGTCATAAATTTTTTAAATCCAAAATTGGGCATAGGGGATGCACTCTTAGCAATTTTTTCCTAGGTTTTTTCTTCTAATAAATTTTGGGTATATCTATTTGAATTTCAAACGATTAGACCATGAACATGAGCCTCATTATCCAAAAATTATAAAAGTACAAATTGGTGAGCTCAATGACCTAGCAAAAGTTTAATACAAGTTGTAAGTGCAATGCATATGGGGTCCACTCTTAGTAATTTTGATAAAGTTTTCTTGTATTGATAAATTTTGGATATATATTGTTGTCAAATGATGAGACCACAAACATGAACCTCATTATTCAAACATTAACATAGTCCAGATTGGTTAGCTAAATGACCTAACAAAAAATTAAAACTTGGAATTACAACAAACCAACAAAAATAAAACATAGCTCATTGATTTGATAATACTATAATTTAACTATCACACTATACCCTTAATGATAAATTTAAACTAATTTAAAATAAAAATAAAATTATATAATTATATGTATGAAGTTGACTTATTTCTCTTTTACATAAATATAGATTTTAGTTTCTAAAATATACAGTATATTATAAATATTATTTATAAAAAATTATATTATTTTAACCTTTTAATAATAAATATTGCATTCATGTTATAAATTAAAAACATACTCACCTAGAGAGTCTTCTACAAATATTATACTTGATAGGGGCTTCACATACTTTTATTTTCTAGGAAAAGGCTTAGGAGGATATATATATATGATTATTACATAGTTTCAGAAAGTCCCAACTTAGAAAATATATGAAAATAAGTTGATAGTAGATCAAAATTCGGATTCAAATATTCAAATCTATGAATTTAAGCATCACCCTTATACCTACTACTGCCAATATCCAGTCATACAATTTGATCAGCTAATTCATAAACCCTTGAGGAGCCAAGAAAAACCAAAAAACCCCAAAAAATACACATACTACTCTTCCATAAATTCTCCATGGACTAAGTTCTCATCCTAAATTTTGAACCTCTCAGTCAACTAAAGACCTCTCTCGAACATGCTTTGTCGACTAGCAAAAAAAGTAGGGAACTACATTGGACAGAGCAACCTCACATTGGCAGAGCTAAAATTCACTAGAACACTGCTTGGTGGCTAAACATTATGAACATGCTGAGCTTGATGATGATCTTGAGCCAATGAAGGAACCCTAAGCTACAAATCCAAATGGAAATCAGAAGTTGACACTGGTGGAATATGCACTCTTAAGAAAGTTAGGGGATAGAATTTTTCTCTTATGTCTACCTCCATCACTGTGCATATGCATTGGCGATGGTTCCACAGTGCCCTTAGTAGAATATTATCATTTTGAAACTAAAGAGCCAGTTTGAAAGCATCATAAACTTCCTCAAACCCTTGTCGTTGCTACACAAAATCCCTAGGAGAATTACCACCAATGTACCCATCTCCACTAAAGATATTGTATGCTTTTACCGCCAAACAAAATTATCCAACACATACTAAAAATTTACATATTTCTTGGCCAATTCCTCAATTTCACTCAAAGACTGGACCAAATCCATTGCATTAGAGAGGAAAATTGAAATCACATGGGATGGGAAAAGAAAACATCGAGCCCTCGGACTAGTAACATCCACCCCCAACACCATGCAAATGCAATCTTTGACTCTTCCATAGTCAATCTTGAACATATGCTTTAGAGAATCTTGAGATAGATAGTTTTCAAAGGGCCTCTCCCATGGCTTGACTGACAAATACACTCTAAGATTCCATGGTGGTGCAGGAGCACCTTATGTATCCATCAAAAATTTTGGTGAAATTTGAATTTCCAAATGAAAATGAATTGTAAAAGTTCATGATAAGGCCTATTCAATTGTAAATGAGTCATCAATTGGTCTTTAAGAGGTTGAAATAAAGGAAAAAGCAAAATTCAATGAAAAAAATGTAAAAGTTGCCAATTTGTATAAAGGAAAAAGAACATAATGTGAAGAGACTTTGACGGAAAATGAAGAGATAGGTTGATGTAGGTAGTTGAAAGTTCAATTATTTGTTGGAAAAATTCTATAAAGTCATGTATAAGGCGAGGAAAAGGAATTACTGAAGATTGTAATCAAATTTGAAATAAATAATTCCCTATTTTTTAGAAAATAACACTTCTTTAGTGATTTCTCTTATCTTTTTGGGACTGTCCAACATTATCAAGAATTTTTTCAATTGGTTTGAATAGGTTAAGGTTGGAATACTTCATATAGAGTGATTTTGAGAAGTTACAATTGAATTTTAAAATTAGTCTACAGATTTCTTCCTTGTAACTGTTATAACCCTTAAAACAGTGTTTTGAGAGTCTTATAGGATTTGTGTCACCACTCCACCGATGTATTTTTATCGATGAATGGGAGAATTTTAGGATTCTTTTTGGTTTTTTTAAGGTGTGTAGGTGCAGGGAATTCATTGTGCAAGGTTTTGATGTTGTCTTATCTAGAAAATCTGAGTTTACCTCTTGAAAATGGTGGTTACAAGCATGGTATTGATGATTCAGTATGTATAAAGGCTTGGTGGTGATAAATTATGTTTGGGTAGACATAAAAAAGCATGTTTGAAGTGGTGACAGGAATATTTAAGGTTTGCAAAGGTCCCTTTAAATAAACCCTCATTTTTTTGTATTGTTAAATCCTATAAACAAGGGTTTAATTGTTCAATATAAATATGGGATTTTCTATTCCTAAATGTTGGTGAAATGATAGTTTGGTAACCTTTTCTAATGCTTCCCAAGGGTATTTGGTAGTTTCAAGATTAAATAAGGATGGTTGCTTTGCAATTTTGGCCTACTTGGGGCTCTTTGCTAGAGGACAGTCTATTGATTATGTTATATTTTCTAAAGTAAGTGCAGTTTCCCTTGGAGTATGTTAATATGGACTAAAATGGGTTCCTAGAGGCATTATTAGTTTACTAAGTTTTAATATGGGTTTTTTTTTGTACTTGCTTTTCTAATGTTGCTATGCTACTAGGAGATTGGTGATTGAATGCATGAAACTTTGTTACTGATGGAACAGTAATTTGGATTATTAAATCTATTTAGAATTTGAAAAATTAAAGGTGTTAAAAATGTACTAAAGGATTGAGGAGGAGTCTAGAGGTAAAGCTTTTTGTATTTGATGCTTTGGGCAATGTTTAACTAATGTACAAGATGGTGTGTTAATCACTAGTTAGGGTGTAACTATGAAACAGTAAAATGGAAAAGATGTTTATGATATGAAACTAATCTAAGGAGTTTGTTAAGGGTTTTTCAAGGTCTAGTTAAAGGATTGAAGCAAGAATGTATGGTCATTTTTCAATTTTCCTTAAGGAGTGTATTGATGGAATTGATTGGTATAGTGTTCCAAAATAGGTTTTTGTTAATTCCAGTCATTATTGAGAATTTTTAGGGTGAGTTCAAGTTCGGTGGTGAATTTGGATTAATGACATACTATTTTGAAGTCTTGTAGAGGGGTAGAATCAAGTGAATTGATGATATTTTGAAGAAAAGATGAATGAATTTTAGTAGCTTGTTTAATTTGATCTTCTCCAGTTTTGTTTGGGACAGAAGTTCCCTGGGAGAAATGATGTTGATAGTTGGTATTGCATCACATGGGAAGAACACCATTTCAGTTAATTGGAAACAACCTAGTTTCAAAGACTACACTCAAAGAAGCCTAACAATATCCTTCACTTTGCAGAAACTGAATGTAAGAAAGTTGTTAGGTAGGCTATTTTAAAGCCCACATACACAAATGACTTCATGAGTTGTCATGATGAGAAAGAATGCATAAGGCTAAGCATTAAAACTATCTCTCCATGAATGTTGGCTCGTGTGACTAGGCTATTCGAATATTTGTTGTAGAAAAAAGCACTTCAAAATTTAATTAACTTGTACCTACATCACAAATAAAACATTAGGCAAAATAACATATCAGCTTGAGATGTTCGGCTTGAAATATTTGCTTGATTTCTAGCGTCATCAAGTGAATGGTTGAAGTCCTTTCAACTTGATACATACTCCCAATTGGACAAGCAACAATTCATTACTATGACAGCTCTTTAGGAACATGTGTGAAATTCAAACACATGTTGAGGATACTTGTTGGAAATAATGACCGCTTGTTATGGGAGTTGTAAGAATCAAACATTATTACACTATTAACCTCACATTACAATAGACTTGATGAGACATCTCAAGTAGAAGAAAACATAACTCAACCAAGATCTGACACCATTATTTTACATGTTACCTATACTCCTTTCAACCATGTGATAACACATACGGGGCTTCACATACTTATCATTCTAAAAATCCATCATTTTCCTTTGTATTCTAATAACAAAAATAAATGAGATGAGCTAACTAATGCCTCTTGGGGTAGGAGTTGATTCAAGAAATAATTCCTCATATATGTACACCAATTTAGTGACTCTAGAAGCCTACATGTAACACAACTCTAGGCTAGGTTCTGATGTGAACAAGCTTAGCACTTTGAGTCGAGGAGATTCCTTCTCTACATCATCTTGGGCATTATTCTCTAATAGTAGTATCATTGTGTTACATACCTTCAATCCAACCATTTAAGCAAAACAAATTCACCCGCATTTTCATATGAATGTTCTCCATATTACTAATCTAGGTGTTGGATAATGACAATAATTAAAAAATCTTATCTTCTACTTTTTCCTCTAGAGATAATTCATAATTTCTTTAAGGAAAAAATCTATATTTTTATAAGTTTGACATTGGTTGTTCTCTTGAAGATATTATATATATCTTTGTAGTCTTTAATTACAAATTTTAATTAAATGGGAGTATTTGTGTGAAGATTGTAAGCAATTTCTTTGAGCAATAAAAATACTGATACTTGCCTGATGGATGTTTCCATGGCATATTGTCAAGGTTTTATCATGTAAATTTGTTTTTTTTTTCTTTTCTTTTATTTTCTTCATTATTTATTCACATTTAACTTGTGTGGAAATATTATTAAATAATTTTGTGGGTTTATGTTTCTATTTTTACAAGTGCTATCAAATAAATTATTTTGTAGGATCTCTTTTAGGATTTTGTGTTTGTTTAGTAGCATCAAATCTCAAAGGTTTAAAATATAAAAATTAAGGTGGAGAAATTCAGTGAGAAGAATAATTGAGTCGTAGAAGCTTAAGATACATGATTTTTTAATACAACAAGGATTGCAAAAGGCATTGGTAGGAAAGTCAAAAACCTATAAATATCACTACTGAGGACTCAGAGGATTTGGATACAAGAGCTCTTAGTATGATTTGGTTGTGTTTGGAAGATGAGTTTCTTTTCAATATTGCTAGAGAGGAAATATAAGCATGCTTATGAAGTAGAATGAAGATCCTTTTCATGAAAAAATCCTCAACAAATCCGATCTACTTGAAGAGGCAATTGTATATTTTGAAAATGAAGGAAGATATAAAAATTATTGATCATTTAAATATTTTCAATACTCTTATATACAAATTAGCTAGTATGGATGTAAAAAATTGAAGATGAAGAAAAACCAATTACATTATTGTGTTTATTTCCTAAATCCTAGAATCACTTAATCACTTCCATTAGCTTTAGCACAATTGAAACTTTTTAATTTTATCATGTTGTGTGACGTTTTTTTTTTGAAAAGGTGAAAAATAAATCTAACATAGAAACCTCTACACCAAAAGTAATGGTGGCTAGGGGTCAATCCACAGAAAAAGGGGAAGATTCTAGAGGTACATCTAGATCTAAGTCAAAATTAAAAAAGGGTAAAGGAACATATTGATATTGAACTAAATTAGGACATCTCAAGAAATATTTTTGGATGAGGAAATAAGGCAATGATGACTCCAAAAAGGAAGCAAATTCAATTGAAACAAGTTCAAGTATGGTCAGTGAAGTATTATCTATTTGTAATATTTTATAATATCATGAGGAATTGTTATTATATTTTGGTGCTTCTAATCACGTATGTCCATATAGGAGTTATTTTTTCTACTTACCAAGCTATTTACAGTGAATTTTTTCTTATGGAAAATAATGTGTGAAGTAGGAAAAGAGATCCTAGATCCAATATGTATATTAACTAGGATCAACTTCTTTTACTTTGACTCCACATTTGAACACAAACCAACTAGGTTTTTTATGATTGGCTAGTTGCCACAAGGGATAGATAATATCCTAGGGTCTGGTTCTTTTGAGTTGTAAAGAGGAGAAATTTGATGTGTATTTTAACAAGCTTATCTAACATAAAATCTATATCATAAAATGTTATTTATCACATAGATGAAAATAGAAACTAACAAAATAAACATAGATCTGGAAAAGGATACAAAGAGGATCATGTGATTAAATATTGAACTTAAATTTTAGGTTCAAGGGTGGTACCACCGTAGATCAGAAAAGCTACTTTTTTGGTATCTACAAACTTCATATGGTAGGTTACAATCTACTCTATGTTTCTTGTGACCTTCTGTCAATGAAACTTTTGGATCTATCCTAAACACATAAAAGAGGGGGAAAGGTTGTGTTGTATAGGGGATTTCCTAATTGAAACCATGTTTTGGTGTTTCCACCTCCACATACAACAAATTATGATGGTAGAGAGGGCTTACCCTAGGTCAAGAAGATGCCAAATGAATAATAATTGACTGAAATAATAAATGACAATTGGAAATATTACCTTGGTATTAAATCTCTCTCAAATTGATGTCCACACTATAAATTGCCACTGAAGGTTTTTTGATGGATCTTAAATTTCTTGAAGACCTACAATAGGTTAGTCTATAAAAACCAATAGATTGTTGTAGCTAGCATGTAGAGGATAACTCAATACATCTTCATAATAAATGCATCGTAATATCTTGGTGTTCATAATGCCTCCCTTCTAATGTATAAATGAGAAGAAAACTTGTTTATATATGTATCCCAATTGATACTTTTTATGATAGATTGACCTAGGATCCTTTTTAATTCTCCAAGGATTGACACAAAATCATTGAATTTGATATAGGTCACCTTTAAGGTCAATGGTAACCATGTCCTTGATTGGGTTCCTTTTTCTCATATTTATCATGGTGTTGGGGAATTTAATATATTTTCCTAATCTAGCCCCAAAATAAATAAATTATTAATATATTTAATGTTGTAAGAAAAATAGGGTGTCAATGTAGTGTGAAATTATAGGGGTCGATAATTTACTACACTACATTTAGTCCCTACTATAGTGAGAGTATGATCTTACATTCATACACACATTAAAGGAATGAATTATTTTTGTCAAATATTTTAAGAGATGAGATGAAACCAAGTCAAGGGGTGCACAAGCCCCCAACATAAGGTCCATCAATCTATAATGCTAAGACAAAGATGAAGCAGATATATATCACAGACAAGACAAGGAAAGGATTAATCATACATAAATCACTTGATGAGCAATAAATGGAGTACACATAAATAAACATGATGTATATAGGGAATACATGAAGAAAACACATGAAGTACATGGAGAAAACACATGAAACACATGGAGAAAACACACCAAATACATAAAGTACACACAAAAATACACAAGGAAGGCATAATACACACATGAAGAAAATATAACACACACATGAAACAACAAGTATTAGTACATAAAACTAAAGATTTGAGTCAACAAAATAAAAAGACCTGAGTATGTAAGGTTGTCTCTATTACTAAGAATAATCCATCGAATGCACAACATATACATCTAAAATGATAAAATGATAAATAAAAATTCTCATGATATACAAAGATCTATTATCTATCAATTTGTGTTATGATATAAGGTTATCATGTAAAAATTATCAAGTTCACAAGTTGGAAAACTCTATTATGCTAGGTCTATGGACAATTTTGCAAATCATTCCTAAAGGAGCGCACAAAATTTTAACATCATGGGGGACCATTTAATGCCACAAGGGACAAATCACCTTTGGAGGTGCACAAAAGTTTAATGTAACGACGGACAAATTGGCAACCATGCTTCATGGACCATAAAAAGGCTTAACACCTCACAGGTCAAACTAATAGCCATGCCTCAATGAGTATTGTAAACAACACTACCACTAAGTGGGTATGTTAATAATTCATAACTCAAGAGACATAAATGTGTGGATATATGAAATGGATAGGGTGATATTCCCCCTTTAAATGTTATAAAACTTGTTATGTTGATACTTCAAGTAAAAGAAGAGGAAAGAGGGGATCGTCAAGAATGATGTACACCTCCAAAACCTAGTTATCCTTGCCCCCAATTGTGTAGGCAAGGAAAACCATGCTAGAGACTATCATTTTGCTACCATAGATAAAATATGATTGCACATAAGATAGCACCACCATAATTACAATGAGAAAAAACATGAAGCTACAAATACCACATAGTGAGGAGAAACACCATGGAAAAGAGCTTTTCATTTTTCATGAATAGGTGCATTAACACAAGGAAAAGTGATAGCACCATAATCAAGAAGTTGTATTTTGTTGCTCAAGGCCTGACACTTATTGGTGGAATCACGAAGTACTAGATGATATGCATAAAAGGAGTGATTTTTATGAAACTTCTTACATGGTGGAGGAGGAAGAGTAATCAAGTAGAATTTTGGAAGCCTCAAAAAATATTCTCTTTCTTCAGATAGAGGATAAGGAGTGATAAGTGATTATTTCTCTTGTGAATAGAAGCTCTCGCTTACCACATGAAGTTATAAATGTAGTAGATGATGGAGTATGAGATGTAGATGAAGGATAAGGTTGGAAACCTTGACCCCTTTTAGCAAGGTGTGGTGTAGAATTCATATGATCCTTAACTCCTTGTTTCATATTTTTCTTATATCCAATTTTAGAAAGAATTTTGAATCCAGGCCCATAACAATTTTCTAACTCAAGTGGTGGAGGAGAATTTTTTTCCTAAAAGATTACAAGAAGAATTGATTTTTTGTAAGAATACAAATACTTTTTAGGTGTTGAAATGTTAGGATAGTAAATTACCATCACACAAGTGATGAAAGCTAAAGAACACCCATCACCATCATGGGATGGTGTTTTTATTTATTGATATAGAAGAAGATCGAGAAAATGAAGCAAAATAATCCTTAGGTTTATATAATGAAATTTTGTACTCTTCCACAAAGGAGGGTATAAAATCTAATGAACCCTAACTACCACCAAAATATGAACTTGAAAATGGATCATTGTCATTATTTGAAGAAATTGTAGCATTGATATTATATTTTTTTGAGTCTTTGGGCTTTGACAATGAGATTTTATACTCCCCAATGAAAGTAGGTGTAAATTATAATGAACCCCAATCATCATAAAAGAGTTCAATTGTAGTATCATTATCATTATAAGGTAATGGTTCAATTTTTGAAGATGAAATCAAAGAACTCAAAGAATTGGAAATGTTATGCTTGGCTTGGGAATGTAAATAACTTTCTTCATCTACTCTAACTATATATGTCTTATGAAACATATAAAAAATATGGGGTGTTTGATTGAAATGGAGATTAACAAGATGATAAACCACCCTCTTTCTCTTGTTATTTCATTCAATTATGCATAGATAGACATAAAAAAACAAACCCAACTGATATAATAGTAAAAAGGTAGGTTTTAAGGTGGTAAAATGATGTGTACCTGCTCCAAAAAGTGATTTTATGAGCCTTACTAAGGACTCATTCGCCCAGTGGTGAATGGGTCCCTACTAGGGTTCTAGAAAATCAATTTTTGGGTTTTTTTCTTCAATGTCTACACTCCCAGATCCTAAGTGTTCAACTCCCGAAAGTCAAAAATAAATTATTTAGAAGACTTTCGGTGATCTTGCAAGGAAGATGACAACTTTGACAATTTTACAACTTTGTGAATTTTACTCTCCACTTGATCTTCAATCTAAAAAGCTACAATCACACATCAAAGGAAAATTAAAATGTTGTTTTATTAGGGAATAGGGGTTTTCCTTGGTCAACCCTCATTTTGGTAATTAAACCTTGAATTGAAACAATGCATAAAAGGAAAGATGAATGCACAATGTAATACTACAGTTCACCAATCCTCAATTGAACCTTGGAGTACAAATATACAATCTTGCATGAAGTGGCCTCAAAGAATGCAGATCTTGATCACAACACTTGATTAGAAACAACACCTTGAAAATGCTTGAATTGGATCTTCAATGCTACATCAACACATTAGCTCAACAATATGCATGATGCACTATGCCTTTGACATGATGAAATGGATCTTTGATTGCTGCAATAAACTTTAATAATTTGTGCTTGAATGCCTTAGAAATGATCTTAGGAACTCTTAATCATAAATTTTCTATAGTTCTTCAAGACTTGAAATTTCTAGGTGAAACTCTGTGAAATAACCTCATATTTACACATAACTTAAGATTAAATCCTAAAATTCAAATAACACAAGCTGACATCAGATCTAAGATTTGAATTCATTAAAATACTACCAAAAAAATATCCCAAGGTGGGGTCCTAAGTTAAGTGAGGACCCATTCACCATAGGGTGAATGGGTCCTAGCATACTTAACTAGGACACACTTTGAGGGATGTGAAATGATATGCAAAAAGGGGGTCCTAGGACCTAGTGAGGACCCATTTTCTAGGTGGAAAATGGGTCTGAGGTCACTAGCCTAGGACACATTCCTTGCAAAATTAAGTTTTGTGTAATATTATTTAAGAGTGTCGGATTTTATCCCTCAAAAAATGCAATAAATTAGGCTTGGATTTAAATTAAAGGGGGAAATTATGCTCAAATTAACCTCAATTAATTAATAAAGCCCTATATTAGTGTGAAATTGTAAAGATACACTTTACAACACCCTAAATAAAGCATCATTAAGTCTTGTATTATTAATTATTCATTCCCAAATTAAGTGTGAAAAAGGGTTACTTTTTTCAACACTACATTTTTCCCCCACTTTGGTGAGAATATGACCCCATGTCAAACTCACACTAGAGTAGAGATTCAAGACACTTATGTATGTAGCAAGGACAAAGATATAGAATCATACACTATCAAAGACTAGGAAAATAAAGCATCAAGATTTGACCATCCCAACGCGATGTGGAAAATGGTTGTTTATCCAAGAAAAGGGGAAGGATCAATCCTTGACTATCCAACATGATGTGGAACATGTCTCAACTATTTTTCCAAAAAAATTCACAAGTAGAACTCAATATCCACTATGCAAACAAGACACACACTCACTCTGGGGTAGTAGAACCTCAGGCCATCCATTAGGTGAGTATCCCAAAAGGGTGGAAAATGAGAGAATCATATTAGGCTCCCATACCATATCAAATTTATCCTTCTGAAAACTTATGTAAAGCACCACAATGTTAAACACTTATGAATATTATTTCTATAGGTTTTTGTTCAAGGGGATCTTGTTTCATTCATGTAATGTCTTCTTCTTAGGGATCATCATGCCCAATGTCTCCAAGAGAGGACAGGTCAAGAATAACATATTGCCACTTATGGGATGCCTCGCTTTGCATCAAGCCACTAAGGGAAATTCGTACACTTAGACATATCGCACTCTTGGAGGACATCAAACCTAATGACACCACCAAGAAAGGGATGCATCACAAGAAAAATAAAATCACACCATGAAATATGTAGAATGTCAAAATATATCATCGATGTATGCCCCCACTTTAAAGTGGTTGCTAACACCATTGTTGTGAGAACTACTTTAAAGTATCCAATGTTCCATCCCAAGACATGAGAACTTACCCTAAAATCCCTTTTCTCAGTCATATGTTCCTGAAATAGAGCTACGTCATGAAAATGGAAGGAGAGGTTGCCCCAAAAGTAGAGAAGGGATCTATGGATCTGGGGTCAATATATCTTTGCTGCAATGTTTTTATAGAGCTCAAAAATGTCATCATTCCCCAAATACTCATAGAACTAGAAGAATGACACAAAGAGAGAGAAAACAAAGAAAAATCTTTGGGTTCAACATGGAAGAGACCTAAATGTCTCAACATCTTGCATCATCCCCAAAAGGAGAACACAAGACAAAATAAAAGATAATTTTTTTATGACATATAGAATAATGTAGATACAAATAGAGGAATGCACAAAAAGAGAAAGAGATACATCAAACAATATAGCATGAGATCTCACATTACGTACATGCAATCACATAAAGACACATGAAAAAGAAAAAAAATGCAAAATACTAGTAAGGCACATGCAAGTCAACCTATAGTAGGTCATTTGCATCCCAATCTCGTTCGATATATATAGAAGGAAAAAAACTAGCCAAAGGGACCACAAAAAGTGTCAAACTAGGGGAAGCACCAAGTTCAACACTCTTTTTAGGAGATTTATCATTTAAGCTTATAGAAGAGGAAAATAATGAATTCAACTCATTATGTACTTTCTCATCAATCTTTGTGATATCAATATCATCATCTAGATTAATCACAATAGGTCGAATGATAATGTCTCTAGAAGATTCTTATTTATGTTGCATTGAGGATATTAAATCATCATGCTTTTCTTTAGGTAAGTTTAGATAATTTTTATTTTTTGTTTTGTTGTTTTCATCTTTAGCTTGTAACATACTAGAAATAGCACGACACCTACAACTACGCTCTCTAGCATTTTGATTTCTCTTCAATCTATTGTCAATTTGCATTTGTGTAGGAGCAGGTTTATCAATCATTGGAGTTTTCTCTTCCTTTAGGGGAGGAACAGAAGGAACCATAGGAGGTTTTTCAACCACTTTCTCTTTAGCTTTGTAAACTTGTTTGACTTTAGGAGGCACATCAGATTCACCAAAATGAAACATATAAAAAGGAGGGTTTTGGTTAAAATGGAGATTAACAAGATGATAAATCACCCTCTTTCTCTTGTTATTTCATTTAATTATGCATAGATAGACATCAAAAAATAAACCTAACTAATATGACAGTAAAAAGGTAGGTTTTAATATGGTAAAATGATGTGTACCTTCTCCAAAAAGTGTTTTTACAGGCCTTACTGAGGACTCATTGGCCCAGTGGAAAATGGGTCTTGTTGGAGCCTAAAATTTCCAACCATTTTTTGCAAAATTTTAGGTTCCCATGATGAAGAAAATGAATTTCAGCACTCGAAAGTACAATTGGAAAATCTGTTCAAATGGCCTACTTTGAAAAATCACAAAATGAAACCAGTGCAATTCCATGAAAAACCACCTTACAAACATGTTTATCTAACGTATGTGAATTTTCACACCTGATTTCAGCTTCGTACGATTAGTTTTGACAAGGTTTCAAAATACCAAGTTGAAGGGTATTGTGAAGGTTTGTTGTCTACACAATAAAATTTGTCAAAGAGGGAAACTTTGGAGGACTATAATTATCAACTGGAAGATTGTCATGATGAACCAATTGGTGTCTCAGATTCTTCCCACCTTAATTTGCTTTCATGCCAATTTTCAGAACCTTGTCCCCTCATTTAGTATTTTTTCAAAATCAAATCCAAATGGGTTTTGCATAGTTTTGACATCTACACTTTCAAAAAGTTATCATAGAGGTCAACTATGATGCCTTATATTTTATTTGGGAGATGGATTAATGGAAAACCCTTTTACATACATGTTTAGATTACCTAAATAAACTAATCCTCAGGGTGGTAACTCCTCAAAATTAGATTTGATATTTTTTCAAGAAGGCAAGTTGCAGAGTTTCAACTGAGTTTGACAGTGGCAATTTTCAGAAAATGACTAAGCAACTTTGAACGTTAATAGTTTGCAAACCAAAAAACTTCATGCAAATATTTTTGACAAACATACTCCCCTATCATAAGTAAACATGTTGGTGCATTTTCATGTCTGTTGTAGATCGTTTGATCAATTTTCCAAAGAATTTTTGAAGGCTACTTGATCCATTTCAATCACAGCACAAAATATCAAAAAGAAAATTTTTGATGACTACCCAAGTTTTGAAAGCATTTTAGATTTCGAAGAAAGGTAAGGTGTCATGGAATTCAATCATTTGGAGTGTACTCAAAAGACCTCTAAGAATTTTTTAACAAAGTATGTCAAAAGGGCCTAGGAGAAGTTATCCACAATTGCAATCGAATGTGGCATTTTAAGATTGTTGTCTCTCCAATTTCAGAAGATGTCCACAACTCTCTTATAATTATACACCACAACATGGTTGAAAAATAATTCAAGGAATTTATAGAGTTTACTCCATGGAATATAGATGAATCCCACAGAACTCTAGAAGAATACAATCTATAATGGATATAGAACTATTTTTGCTTCTAAAATCAATATTGAAGAGTCTATAGTAATCTTTCAATTTTTCTATGATGCAAGGATTATGTAAAGAAGGTTAGGTAACATGAATGAAGCATTCAATTCACAGAGAGTTGGCATTATGCCCAATCTTGTCACAATTTTTTTATAAAAGACCTTGTGGTGAAGGTAAGGAAGATGGAAGAAATGTATGAGCAGATGCTAGAAGAGAATCTGATTCCAAATGCAATAACTTTTTCATCCATGGCTACTCCAAAATTGGTAAATTTTGTAAGGAACTTTGAACAAATGAAAGAATACAAGATTTTGAAAGAAGAAATAACATATAATGAAAAGGATTTCTATTCAAAGGGCAAGCGATGGAAGCATATGTTATTGTAAACATGTAAATACTCTTGATAATGCTAATAAATTGAACTAGGTTTTATCTCTTTCCAAACCTCCAACTAGATAAGGTTTTACAACCTATGGGAAGAAATGAGCACATTGATGGATCATCATTTTGTCTTTCACATCTACCACAAGAATTACCAAAGAACAATAAGGCACAGAGAATAAGTAGAGAATGAAGTTATTAATCAAGGGAACTCATATCATTCAGATTGCAAAGAAATAATTGTGGCTTGATCAAACATATTAAGGGAACTAAAGAGGTGATCAAGCATCTAGAACTATTTAAAAGTTATGGGATTTTCTTAGCTAATAATTTGTGCTCTGAGGCCATACAGCAATGATTACTAGGGAACCTACAGTAGCTATAAGTCAATTTATGATATCAAGATTTGTACTATAATAAGTTTTGGGGGGAAATGAGCTTTCAACAACTCAAAGGTAACCATATCATATTTTCCCACTACCATGATTCATTGGCTAAAACAAGAGAAAATTAGTTGGGAAATAAGTGTTTTAAAAGGTGAACATTGATATAGTGTTTAGTGATCAAGTCAAGTGCATCCATGAGATAATGTATTGAGCATTGTTCAAAGATATGAGTACATGAAGCATATGTTTCAAATTTAGCAATTAATCAACAATGATACAATGATGTCAAAATCCTCTGTAAAATAAAAAATATAAGTGTCATTTTCAATGAATGCTATTGGAATAAAACTTGATTGCAATAGGCAACAACTCGATACAGAGGAAGCTCAAAATATTGAGTATAGAATGAAAGTTACATGCCTAGAACTATATAATGAATAAATAATAGGTTTATTGGCTTTAGGTGAGTGCCCAAGACCCTATGATGATAAGAATCCAATTATTTAGATGGAAAATGATAAGGGAGGAGTGTTTGAAGATGAAACCATTGTGGTGCCAAAGAGATATATACTATATTAGAGAAGGGGCCTTACCAATAGGTCACAATTTCATTGCTCATTCATGAACAGATGGAAGGAACCCAGTGTGAAAGACATTAAATTGAGGATCAGATAGAAGAAAACCCATGTAAGGAGTTGTCAATACAATTATGATTGCACATATTTAGAATGTGGAACTTAATATGGTGGAAGGAAATGTAGAACTTTAAAAGAAAATGAATGGAGGAAATATATGTCAGATAAGAGGATCAGGTGCAAGGCATAGAGGATACAACAGAGGTAAAGTCCAATAACAAAGATCAACTTCCAATTGAGAATAGTATTACAAGCAATTAAAAGGCCAATATCACATCCCCATAAAGGAACTCAAGCTCATGTGCAGGATAGTGAGCTCTTCCTGCATCCTTGAGAAGGAAATCTTGAAGGTGTGCAAGTGATCGGTGAGTGTCCCCATAGGAGGAGTCAAAATTGTGTGCAATGTTGTAGGAGGTCTCTTAATATTCCCCACATTAGCACAAGGGGTCTCAAATCTATAAGCAGGTATGTGGTAAAATGAAATGTTTGTGGTGGATGTAGTGAAGGTGAAATAAAATAAGAGACATTAATATTTTTTACATAGGAGATAAAATATAAAATGGTTTATATTTAAATGAGGAAAATATGTCGAAATCATAAAATGACTTATTATGGTAAATATTTATCCATGGAAAGAGAAAATCTACTGTGAAAATTACGGGGAGGTAATTATTTGAGTGGATATGCATTAAAAGGTAAAAATATAAATTTTAAAAGGGATGGGTGATTATTTCAATGAATGCACATAGGTAAAATAAAAAATGAAATATTTTCACCAAGAGTAAATATAACCGAGAAATTGTTGGCGAAAGAATTAAGACTAAAGTATTGTGAAATACTTTATTTTTCATGGAGATACAAAGATGGAGATTAAAGTTAAAACATTTTATTTTTCCAAAGGTAATGAATTGAAAGAAAATTTGCACCAAACAGATATGTTGAAGGGTTATAACCCTTGGAAATGTGATGTATATATGACAGATGCAATCAATAATGAAGAATCATCAGCATTAGAATGAGGTAGTAGGTTAGGAAATCATCATTTCCACCATTCCGCTTCCACCCATCCATCTCATATCAAAGACTTCTGCTATTCATGTTTATTATTTGAAGCAATATAATGGAGAAGACTACTTAAAATTGGTGATCTATTCTCAGTGTTCAATTGTTGTGTCAATTTTCATTCTTATCTGTTGTTGTACTATCTCCAAAGTGGTTCTCTTAAATTATTTGAATCAATATGATTTTTGAGGACATATTTGTTGTTACTGTGTGACTATCTTGATTGGTTTCTAGTGAGAGAGAATTAAAAATCCTTTTAGTTAATTCATTTTAATTGGTTATTTCCAGGGATTAAAATCCTTTTAAGGTGGTTAATCTGATTGGTTTCCCTTAAGCTAAGAATTAAAATTTCTTTCATAAGCATCACAATAATTTGAGGGGATAACACTTGGATCTATAAAGAAGAGTATTGTAGCAAACAAATTTGCATGCTTGTACAAGGTGCAAACATTCAAAAGTTCCCAACAATTAGATTTAAGTTGAATGATATATTTACCTATCATACAAATCTATCTCCATAGTCATCATCCATCCATCAACTCCATTCACCCAATACATTGGGCACTGGTCAATTTTACAATATTTCTGCAAAAATTCAATTCCCACTCTTATTCAAATACTTTCAGTAGGAACTAGCCATTAAGCTTTGCATCTACTTCACTCCCATGTGCCATTGTGAGTAGATTTCCCAAGTTAGAAACCATTTCAAAATTTCAAATCTTCCTTATCACTCAGGTACACCCACCCAGGTTTAGAAGATCCTAAAGAGCAGGAAGTGATCAACCATATTCAACCCGTTTATTAGCCAAAAATTTATTAAGAGACTGGCACCCTCTTATGGTTTAAAAACTTGCATTTTTTAGACCTAACAGGTCCCTACTAGGGCTCTAAAAAATCAACTCTAGGTTATTTTCTTCAATTTTTTCACTCCCAAATCCTATGTGTTCAGCTCTCGAAAGTCAAAAATAAATTATGTAGAAGACTATTCGTGATCTTGCAAGTAAGATGACAACTTTGAAAATTTTGTAACTTTGTAACTTTTTCTCTCCACTTGATCTTCAATCTAAAACCTGCAATCACACATCAAAGGAGAAGAAAAATTTTGTTTTGTTAGGGAATAGGGGTTTTCCTAGGTCAAACCCTGTTTTGGTAATTAAACCTTGAATTGAAACAATTCATAAAAGAAAAGATGATCGAACAATGTAATGCTACACTTCACCAATCCTCAATTGAACCTTGGAGTACAATTCAACAATCTTGCAAGAAGTGGCCTCAAATAATGTAGATCTTGATCACAACACTTGATCAAAAACAACACCTTTAATATGCTTGAATTAGATCTTCAATGCTACATCAACACATTAGCTCAATAGCATGCATGATGCACTATGCCTTTCATGCATGATACACTATGCCTTTGACATGATGAAATGGATCTTTGATTGCTGCAATAAAATTTAATAATCTTTCCTTGAATGCCTTAGAAATGCTCTTATGAAGTCTTGATCATAAATTTTCTTTAGTTCTTGAAGACTTGAAATTGCTAGGTGAAACTATGTGAAATAACCTCACATTTATACATAACTTAAGATTAAATCCCAAAATTCAAATAACACAAGACAACACCAGATCTAAAATTTGAATTCATTAAAATACAACCAAAAACATATCCCAATAGGATCCTAAGTTAAGTGAGGACCCATTCGCCATAGGGTGAATGGATCCTAGCATACTTAACTAGGACACACTTTGGAAAATGTGAAATGATATGCAAAAAGGGGGTCCTAGGACCTAGCGAGGACCCATTTGATAGGTGGAAAATGTGTCCTAGGTCACTAGCCTAGGACACATTCTTTACAAAATTAAGTGTTGTGTAATATTATTTAAGAGTGTCGAGTTATATCCCTCAAAAAATGCAATAAATTAGGCTTGGATATATAATTAAAGGGAAAAATTATCCTCAAATTAACCTCAATTAATTAATAAATCCATAGATTAGTGTGAAAGTGAAAAGATACACTTTACAACACCCTAAATAAGGCATCATTAAATCCATTTTATTATTAATTATTCATATTCCCAAATTAAGTGCGAAAAAGGGTTACTTTTTTTGACACTACATCTTATTAGTATATTCATATTTAGTTATGCAGTGAAGAGTAGACAGGTCTCTCTTGATGGCATGAATCCATAGCCTACCAAGAATAATATTATATGAGAGAGAATCCATGATTACATTGACAAGGGTAGGTAAAACCACAAGCCCTTTTATAATAGCTAATGTTGTTGCTCATAATTTTTTCCTACCAACATTATCCAAGCCATTAATAGAAAGTGCATCAGGCTTAATGAGAGATTCATCCACATCAAGCCTATATAAAAGGCCAATCCTATAAACATTAAGACCTAATCCATCGTCAATGGGATTATGTCTAACCCTATTTTTATTAATGATGACAAATATCATTAGAGAATCATGTTTCTTTTCAATTTTTGGATGTAATTCATGTTGAGAGAATGTGATATCCAAGTTTGTTGTCTTCATTCTATTTAACAAGGTTACTACATCATTTGGTTTAATAGAAGGTGGTACCATGATATTCTATAAAGAATCTTAAAGAATTACCATGGTAGGTAGGTGAAGTTTGGATTAATTACCAAAGAGAGATCTTAGTTGGAGTATTATGAATTTTCTTCATAAGATCATACACTTCATCATAATATTGAGGGAGACATGAGGTTTGGGGAAAGATATGGGTGAGTAAATAGTTCATGGAGTTTGGAATTTTACGTAGTTGTTTATTATTTTAAGTGTTATATGTGTGAGCCATTGCATGATATATTTTTTTATGTGACACATGTGAGTGTGTGAGTTATTTTACAAAGTTTAGGATATGATCAAGATGTTTATATTATTTTTATGGAAGTCCAATAATGAGGGAAGGCATAGTTTGATGTTGAGGCACATGAGGAGGGTAAATGATAATCTTTGTTTTAGGACATCTCTTAAGAAGATACAAAGTCTAGGAAGAAAACATTTTTTGGTTGTTGTCCCCAAGAGAGAACCAAGCAAGTTTGCTAATATTTTGATCACTCTTGATGGTATTTTTTTTTACAAAAATACAATGAACTAGGTGAATTAGGGCCAAACTTGCAATGCACAACAAAATCTTCAAGTTTCAAGAGAAATTTCTAGAAATAGGAACTTGATTTGAATAGAGATCAAAGACAAGGTTTTAAATAGAAAATTTGATGCAAAACTGATTGGTTAGGGGCATTTGTTCCCTAGACCAAAGGTGAAAAATTTTAGTAGTTTGAAAATCTAAAAATTAGCTACAATGTCTGAGGATCTAAGGTTGCACAAATTTTGATCTAAAAGAAAACAAATTGTTGGAAATGCATGAAAACCTAATTTATCTATAAAAATAACACAAATTCATAAGGAAAAGGATATGGTATGGAAGATATGGATAACATGTATAGGATAAGATACATGATGTTCAAGAAGATCCTTAACTTTTTCAAGATCAAAGGTGGAAAAGTAAGGAATGAGCATAAAAGGGATAATGACCATGAATGATAAGATGGATGAAAATTGTCCCTAAGTGTAGAGTGCAATATGGAAGATAGGATATGGATGATAGGGAGATGGAAGAAGGACTTAAGCATCAAGTTTCACAATGAAATATCTCTCGAATACATGCTCTAATAAACCATGGTAGTGGGAAATTGGACTCCTAAATGTTGGCAGATTTAGGGTATGATGGGATAATGGATAGGAGGTTGAAAGGTTTTTTGATGGATACATGGAAAGGATGGAAAGATCAACATTGGCACACACCTTGAAGGGTGATGATGTGATGGAGGAAAAATGTATTTGGAAGGTGATAGGATTTTATATGAAAGATTGGAGGAAGCTTTTGGATTAGAAAATTTGGGTGCCAATTTAGATTTGATTGCTTCTATGAGACATTTTGGAATCCACGTGATTTTTTACTTTGATATTTGCTTTGTGGGCCATTGTGGCCTTTGATATTTTTCTCTTTGATTTATAGACCTTTGTGGTCTTGGAAATTTCACTTTTTTCTTTCATGGGCCTTTATGAATTTTTTTATTTTTCCTTTGATTTTGGATCAATTTTTTTTTTATTGAGACTTGATGATGTGTCAAGACCTAATCTATACACAGATTTAGTTGAGAAATTATAATTTCTGCCATTTTGATGATGTACCTCTCGATGTTTGGATATCATTGTACACTTGACATTGTGTTTTGAGGTATATATGATATGCAACGGTGATTATGATCTAAATGTTGATATGCATTTGATTTCCCTATTATGATATGCAATGTTGTAAATTTATTTAATTTTCATGTGATGATAATGATTATGCAATGTGATGAATGTATTTGTGATTATGCAATATGATGTAATGATTATGATTATGCAATTTGATGTGATGATTATTATTTTGCAATGTGATGTGATGATTATGATTATGCAATGTGATGTGATGATTTCAAATGTTCAAGGCCTTAAGCTTGAATAAGTGAGTCTGTCCAAATTCCAAAAGTTGTGGGAAGACTACAGTAGATTGATCTTTTAAGCTTCATAACTCTGACATATTTCCCAACTTTCTTGAAAATCTAAAGAGACTCACTTATTTAAGAATAGTGGATGACATGATTTTGATGTTGGAAATGATATGCAATGTATGTCCTTTATTATGTTATTTTGTATTCTCTTGAGGAAAATATCATGATGGAATGTATGAATGTAAATGATGTGAAAATGTTTTCTAAGAGATGAAAATGATGTGCAACTAAATGAGAACGATTTTTTTTGGTTAATGTCCAATGTACTCAATCCATTAATAATAGAGATGACACCATTGTGAAATTGTTTCAGCATTGAAAAACCCCATAAATGCACATGCAATACTAACATGAATGTAGTCTAACTTAACTATGCAAATATCATTTTCAAAAGTTGTCATTTATATTAACCAATTTTCATGATTTTTATAATCATTGGGCCTTTAAAATGTTGAAAGTGACTACAAGCATCAATGGCATTTTTTAGGCCAAGATGACCTGAGTACTACTTCCATGATGTTTTAAAATTTCCAGTTAACACAAGCATCTAAGTATAATTAAACCTAGATGACCTGAGAATCGCTTGCATAAAGAGACAAGAGTTAATTTTTTTCCTATGCAAATTCGGAATGTCATCAATGATAATTTTTATTGCACATCTCACAACAACTTGCATAGTAATAATGATAAAATCATAGACAGCAAACAAAGAAAGAATAAATACTCCTTCCTTGCTCCTCTAGTTCGATACATCATCGAGGACTCAAGAGATATGGTATCAAAAATCAAAGTAGAACAATTTGAACTTTTGTGTTTAACGTGATAAACCCTTGATTCAGAAAGATCATCATCCATTTGAAGTTTTTGTTTGTAACTTTGGTCTAACAACTGTTTTCCTATTGGTTCAAGCTCAAATTTTACTTTCCCCTAGTGAGTGCAGGATTTTGCCCCCAGTCCAAGGTGAGACACAACCATGACAACCAAGACCTAACCTAAAGACCTATCCTAGGGGCCTCAGGGGCTGATCAATAGATTATCCTTGCCTACATTATACATGCAGAGACCACGTAGTTCAACTAACGACATGACCAAAATTTACAAGAAAAACCTATGAACATAGTGGACACCTAAAAAACTGGCCCAAATCTGTTGGGGGATAATCAAAGATCATCCTTGCCTACATTCAAAGCTCAGAGGTGACGTAGTTAGAATGACAACTATGTTTTTTACTTTTTGACCTTTTTACCTATTTTTGGATTTTGATATGTTTTGAATGTTTTTGGATTTTCATCTGTTTTGAATGTTTTTGGATTTTCATCTATTTTGAATGTTTTTGGATTTTTTATTTTTTTACCTTGAGAATGTACAAGAATCCAATCCAATGCAGGACATGCCCCCAGTGTGATACAATAAGATAAACTAATTTTTAGAATGGGTCAAATAATACTAGGGGATACCATGATACAAACACTGGATCAAGCTATGATGTGACCTATTTTTGGATTTTGATATGTTTTGAATGTTTCTTTATTTTCATCTATTTTGAATGTTTTTGAATTTTCATTTATTTTGAATGTTTTTGGATTTTTGATTTTTTGACCTTGAGAATGTACAATAATCCAATCCAATGCAGGACATGCCCCCAGTGTGATACGATAGGACAAACTGATTTTTAGAATGGGTTGAGTAATACTAGGGGATACCATGATACAAACACTGGATCAAGCTATGATGTGAACATGGAAACGTGACAGATGCAAAGATGGAAGCATGATGGATGAATGATGCAGAGAAATTCACATAGCCCAAGATAGATGGATGAATGATATGATATGACCGATTGAATGAACAAGATGCCCCACAATAGAGATAATGCAACCATGGATAAATGATAGATCAAAATGAAAGATTCACTGCAAAACATGTCACACAAGCAACATATATTTTTTCAAAATATGATAATGGTTGATTGATTAAGATGCCTAGAAGGATTGATTCCATAAGGCATGGTGATGATAAGTACTTAGGATCACTGATTTCCTCTAAATATGATAAGATTGATGATTGTTGATGATTGATTGACAAAAGATATGAGGATTGGATAATGTTTTATAGATAGGCTCAAATATGATTTGCATGATAAGATTCAAGGTTGCAAAGGGACATGATGACATGGATTTTGATAAGCTAGGGGATATGGAATGGAAGAAAGCAAGGCTAATGATAATGAATGGGATGATCAAGATTAACTAGATAAGATATAGACACAAGGACAGGGTACTTTGCCCCTATTCCTCATCAAGACCAAGGAAAGGAAGAAAGGATGTATTTAGAAAGAATGATGGGATATGGATAAGGAAAAGGATATGTTATGGAAGATATGGATAACGCGTATAGGATAAGATACATGATGTTCAAGAAGATCCTTAACTTTGTCGAGATCAAAGGTGGAAAAGTAAGGAATGAGCATAAAAGGGATAATGACCATGAATGATAAGATAGACGAAACTTGTCCCTAAGTGTAGAGTGCAATATGGAAGATAGGATATGGATGATAGGGAGATGGAAGAAGGACTTAATCATCAAGTTTCACAATGAAATATCTCTCAAATACATGCTCTAATAAACCATAGCAATGGGAAATTGGACTCCTAAATGTTGGTAGATTTAGGGTATGATGGGATAATGGATAGGAGGTTGAAAGTTTTTTTGATGGATAAATGGAAAGGATGGAAAGATCAACATTGGCACACACCTTGAAGGGTGATGAAGTGATGGAGGAAAAATGGATTTGGAAGGTGATAGGCTTTTATATGAAATATTGGAGGAAGCTTTTAGATTAGAAAATTTGGGTGCCAATGTAGATTTCATTGCTTCTATGAGACTTTTTGGAATCCACATGATTTTTTACTTTGATATTTTCTTTGTGGGCCATTGTGGCCGTTGATATTTTTCTCTTTTATTTATAGACCTTTGTGGTCTTGGAAATTTTTCTTTTTGCTTTGATTGGCCATTGTAGATTTTTTTATTTTTCCTTTGATTTTGGATCAATTTTTTTTTTACTTTTGCATGCCTCTTCAAGGAGACATGTTGATCATTTGAAACATGTGGATTTTGATATGGAAGTTATAGACATTTGGCACCCAAATTTCTTCCAAGAGAAATAGGAGATATGGATGGAGATGAATGGTATGGAGGTATCATGGATGAGTTGTTGGTGGTAGAATGTTGAAAGGGCATCAAGGATGTGTGCCTTTGTTGTTCTTGAGGAATAGGATATGGACCTAGGATAGAGGGAAGGTGTGATGAACTAGGATGAGGACCTAGGATAGATGGAAGGTTTGGTGGATTAGGTTGAGGACCTAAGATAGATGGAAGGTTTGATGGAATAATATGAGGACCTAAGATATATGGTAGGTTTGATGAACTAGGACACTTAGGTGTATAACCAAGGCCATGAAAATATGGGTTTTCTTGAGAAAAAATGGGTTCTAGGATACCTTGTTCATGAAGGCCTAATCCTTTGCCTTTGTAGTTCATACTTTGACACTTTCATTTACCAATGGGATATGTATTGTTTGTGAAACAAGACGAAAGTCCATTTTTGGGAGGATATGATATGGATGAAAGGATAGGTGCTGGAAGTAAACCGGAGTGGATGAAGGTGGAGGATTCCAATTTGTAGGTGTGGGGTTAATGGATAGCTTGCATAGGTGTTATAGGATCTTTCCATGGGGATGATGGGGTACTTCGATCTTGACTTGGAAGAGGATCAAGAGGTGTAGAAGATGAAGTATCTTTATCTTTATTAGGTGTGGAATCATCATGTGGTGGTATGGAAGGCATATCTTGATCTTGAGAAGGATGAAAATCCTCATGGAATGAAGGGATATCCTCTGATAGAAGCATATCTTGATCTTGATGAGAAAGAATATCTTGATCATCAGGTGATAGGACATCATTAGATAGGATGGAAGAATTATCATGCTCCTAGGATGCAATAGAATCTTGAGATGGTATAGATTCATTAGATGGAGTCGAAGAAGGACTTGGAAAGATACTATTCTCTTGAGATGGAAGGGAGTCATTGTGGATGAAAAGTGAGAGGAGGGGATCATCATAGAATTCTTGAGACATTTGGTCTTGGTCAAAAAAAATTTATCACATAAAAATATGTGGAGAATATTCTCATAAGATTCAACATGAAGAAAGTGAAACCAGTAAATTATCCCTTTTGCTTCCTATTATAAGCTTTCTTCAAGTTTATATACTATTAACAAAGATTAAAATCATTATAAGTCTTGTGTACCATATGCTAATGTAGTGGGAAGTTTAATTTATGTGATGGTATGTACAATACCATATATTTTGCATACAGTTGCTGTTGTTAGTAGATACATAAAAAAATCCAAGTAGAGAGAATTTGGTGGCAATGAAATGGATGCTTCGGTATCTTCAAAGTACAATTTATTATTGTATCATCTATGATAGTTGTAGTAATTCAGTTTGTGGTTATGTTTATTCAAATTTTATAGGTGATTTGGAAAAAATGACATCTACTTCATGTTACATTAATAAATCTTTACTCTTGTAGGAGTATCTATTTGTTGGAAGTCAAAGCTTCAATAAATATTGTATTTATTCACTATCAAGATATAGTATATGGCTGTCTCACATGCATGCAAAGAGTTAATTTGGTTAAAGGGTCTTTTGGGCATGAGTTTGGAAAAGTGTGGGGAGAAGGTGATTTTTTTTGTGATAGTTAAAGTGTTATCCATTTGGCCAAAAATAAATCTTATCATAGTAGGATCAATAATATTATGATTAAATACCATTTTGTACAAGACGGGTTATTGATGGAGGTGGAGTATTTCTTGAGAAATTTAATACACAAGAAATTATGTAGACATATTTACAAAACCAGTAAAGTTAGAGAAGTTGAGGTGGATTTTTGCTTCTCTTGGCTTGTAGAAAAGGTGATGAATGGGCATGGGAAAGTATCAGGTAAATTTCTTTTACAGTGGATATTGTTCAATAATGACAAAAATTAAAGAAATAAATCAAAAATCTTATAGATTATAAAAAACTACTTTTTCCTTAAGAGATAATTTATAATTTCCTGAAGGGAAAACCCAGATTTTTCTAAGTTTGACAGTGGTATTTATCTTGAAGATATTATATATATCTTTGTAGCCTTTAATGGAAAATTGTAATTGAATAGCAACATCTACATGAATATTGTAATAAATTTCTCTAAGAAATAAGAATACCATTAATTTTCCTCATGGATGTTTCCTTGGGATATTATCAAGGTTTTAACATGTAAATATGTGTTTGGTCTGTTATTCTATTATTCTAATTATTTTCTTCATTATTTATTCACATCTAACTTGTGTTGCAATATTATTTTAATTTTATGGGCTTGTATTTTTGCTTTTGCAATACTAGGTATATCTGAGACTTTGAAAGCTTTAATTGAGAAGAATAAGAAAGCAATATTTAAGCAAAAAAAAAAACACTTACACTAGTTTTTATTCTCTCTACCCAATAGTGTGATAAACTAGTTGAGAATTTGATGAACTAGACTTTATGGTCCTAGAATGTGATATTATAGAGGTGAATTTTCAATTTTCAATTTATTTCTACAACCTCACTACTCGCATTTGTAAATAAATATGAGATAGAATTGCTATGGTCCTCATTATAGAATTGTATTTCTAAGAGGACACCTAAGCTCAAAAAAATCATATAGTGCTAAATAAAAGAATGTGACACTTTTGATAATTTTTTAAAATTATTATTATCCTCTCAAATTCCCTCAATTTTCTAAGAAATGTTCCTAGCTCAAAGGGATTGAAAATTATTTAGAGACTTTTTTTTTATTTTCAACTAATGAAATCTAGACTTAAGTTAAGATCCTCTATCATTAAGTGAGTTTGATCTCTAAAATTAGAAATGTAGCTTTGCCACTTGAATTTGTAATAGCTCATGAAAGGGTTTAGATTTGATCTTATCATTCATTGCTGCATAATATTCTTTGTGATTACTACTTGATAATTGTAGGTGGCAATGTAGGTAGTGGCATTTGACTATGTTAAGAAATATAATTGGCATCACCTTGAATACATGGAAAAATATTGCAAAGTATGTCAAATGTGTATAATGATGGCTAGATGAGAGATGTGTTAAAATTTTATTATTTTTCTTTAAACCTTTATCTTTTTAAAATTACATTCATCCCATAAATATATCAAAAATGGTGAGAAAGTGCAATGTCCTATAAAGGCTTCACTTGGAGAGAATAATCATTGGTTATGTATAAGTGTAGTTAATAATAAATCATGCCTCTACTAAACCTTGTAATAACCATTATAATCCATTATGGAGGTTAGACCATGTGTACCACATAATAGAGTCCTTATATATAGCATAAATTTAGGTTATTAAGGCTAAATTTATCATGCATTGCACAACACCATGCCTCCCTTTCTTCAAAAATCAATCGCACTACGAAACAACCTTGCTTATCTGACTCCAACTCAACCATATTAAAATTAACATTCAAGATCCATTTCTACATCATTATAAAATTTATGGTGAATAATTGAAAAGTAATTTATACAATTACATAGGATATACTATAACACTAATCCTAATGCAATTTCATTAGATATAATTTCAAGAATAAATTTATTTTCATTTGATGTAGGCTTGATGTAACATTTAATATATATATATATAGTGATGTTAAATCTAATGCATCATTAATGTAGGCAATGTTTAAAACTTGTCATTTGGTAAATTTAGAAATTCATATAGTTTCACCAAAACAATTAAAATAGGTTTGACATCATACGTGTGAGATAAATTTTGGAAATAGTTTGATGCAACCTACATTATAGATTAAAACATAAATAAAAAAGTGACATTATTCTTGATACTAATAAGTCAAAATTTACTATTGTTCTACTTTATTCCTTGTTACATTTTGCATGACACCTTATAAAGGAAACAATCATTAAGTTTGCAGTGCCCCTCATTTTGTTCTTTGATAGACTGACAGTTGTTTTTTTTTAGATTGGACTTGTTGCATACCATCTTGCTTTACCATAGGTAGTATATGAAACATCCATGATGTATTTCATGTTTCAATTCTTAGGCCATATTATCTAGATATTTTTCATGTTCTTGACTAGAATGGTTTACAGGTAGAGGATGGGCAGCTAGCTCTGGAGGCTGTGGAAATTCTGCAACACAAGAGAGTATGAAATATCACAATCTAAACTAAAACAACCTTGTGTTTCATTTGTTCAACTTAGTTCTACAAAATTACCCCATGGTGGTGATGGGGGCTATATAACTCCCATGAGGAATAGAATGCTTTACAGGTAGAGGATGGGCAGCTAGCTCTGGAGCTCATGGGCATTCTACAGCATAGGAGAGTATGAAATAGCACAATCTAAACCAAAACAACCTTGTGTTTCATTCGTTCAACTTAGTTCTATAAAATTACCCCATGGTGGTGATGGGGGATATATAACTCTCATCCCTCATGAAGGAACATCACATCACATTATAAAGGATTTGTATTCTCATAAAAAAACCAATCCTTCTCAGAAGCATAAACCCTATTCATCTGACTTGGAAGATTGTTATGGTATCAAATACAATCTCCCTCCTTCACACGAATACAATGAACACATGAAGCACACTGACATATCATACTCTTTCAAGAAAGATCTAGGGTTGCCTCCCTTCTCTCCACTTTCATCTAAGACTTTACACAACAAAATTCGACATCTCAAGGAGTCTGGTACTCTTCCTTGTGTTGAAGCACCTAATTCATCTACCTAATACTTACTTTCATCCTATTCAACTCATCCTTGTCCTGCACTAAGTAGGGGCAAAGGGTTAGAGAGACTTGTCCTTGTATGCCACTTGTCATTGTCTCTTTTGACTAGTCATTAACCTTTCATGAACATATAAGAGTAAGCTTCAGATGTGGACGAAATGTCTTAAGTGGACTCATATGTGGCATACTTATTCATGATGTAGCTCAATTTAGAAACATATGACTTGGCATAGGGCTTTTCAAGTTGGCTCTCATGTATTCTTTCATTTATCATTGGATACTTTAATGCAATTGCTCACAATGATGGTGTAGCAACTACTTTAAATTGGGGGCATACATAGACGACATCTTTTAGCAAGAATTTAATGGCATGAATTTTAATTTTTCTTGTGACGTGTCCTCTTCTTGGTGGTGTCATTGAGTTTGATTCCATCCAAGAGTGTACAATCTACTAGCATGGCATGATGCGAATGAGGCATCCCATGGGCAACGATCTGACACCTTGACTTTTCCTCTCTTGGAGACATTAGGAACAATGTTACCTAAGAAGAAGACCTTACATGAACAAAGCAAAATCCCCTTTAACAAAAATTTTACATGACATTCAAAAGAATTTACAAAAAAAAATTCTTTTTTGGTGCCTTATTAAAGTTATCAGGAGGTATAACTTTGGTATGGTTAAGTGGGATTCCTATTCCTAGGCATGACTTTCCCCATAGCCACCTGCATGTGTGTGAGTGCATACCAACCATGAGTGTATGTTTCTCACATTTTTGGGCCTTCTCACCTGGCAGAGAGTCATGAGTTCTATCGCCTCAGAGTGAGTATGTGTTTTATGAAAAATTAGCCTAAATCTAATCCACAACGGGATGGACAAATGATCGAAGCTCGATCCAACTCTCTTTTTCATTCTCCTTCTCTCCCTTTCATTCTTTTACATCATTTTCATGTATTTTCCTTTGTGCTAATGTTTGGATTTCCATGGGATCTTGATCTTGGGGTCTTGATCACTTCTCTTGATTTTCATCTCATCTTTCCAACATGGGTGCATTTGGATCCCTCTTGATGTGCATTTTTTTCTACTTTAGTGTGAGTTTGAAGCAATTTCATCCTCTCACTAAAGTGGGGGCTAAATGTAGCATAGAAAAATGTATATTTGGACATTTTCACACTCATTTGGCTCTTTCTTATGGACGTCAACCTAGTTTTTCCTAGATTTAATGTTGTAATATGGTCAACACATTAACATTAGGTCTTGGACCCTTGTGAATCAATAAGAACTTTATGATGTCTTGTAAAAGTGTTGTGAAGTTTTGTAACCCACTTTCACACTTTTCTAGGACCTTTTTAATATAATTCACTTAAATAACCTTATTTTAAGACTTACCAAGCCTTATTTCAAAGTGTTGTAACAAACTTTCACACTTTTCTAGACTTTTCATCAATAATTTAACTTTCTTATGTTTAAATGACCCCTTTATACACTTGCAGGCCTTACTTAAGTGTTTTTTTTAGAATAATCTCATTAAACATCATTTAATACACTTTAATTCTCAACACCCACTTAACATTCCTAAGTGGAACCAAGTCGCCACTAGGATCAACTTAGTCCCACTTGGGTCAAAAATCAAAATTATTTGAAAATTCTAGTGGGATATTATTTTCTAAGCCTTGAGGTCGGCCTGTGATGTGGTATTTGTTGATGTGTTTTTATGCACTTTTCAACACAGGCAGTGCATAGGTGTGCTACCTCTCTTGAAAGACAATCTTCCACAATCGAATTACAGAACACTATTCCAAGCTCTCTCGGATGTCAGGTCATGACAGTGCTTAGATACCTCAGTAGTTTGATGTGATTTGCTGGAATCACAAGGCAGACTTACGGATGGGTTACAAAGAATGGAAGTTGGGTTTGCAAATGCAGTTTCAAAGTGCTGGAAGTGAATGAACAATGACTGTCCACTCAAAACAGCAAGCTAAAAATCATCAAGTTCATCTGATTTAGCTTCATGGTGATGCTTTGGATCCTACTCTAACCAAGGATTAAAAGAAATAGCAAAAAGAGAAGGGTTAAGAAAGCTATTCTAATCCTAAGCTACGAATGAACAGTAACAATGGTGGCTGCTAAAGTAGACAAGCTTCCTAAACTGGGTTTTGCTTGGCCAAGAGAAACCTACAGTTGCACAAAACCAGTGCAATCTTCTAAGGACAACAGATTTTCAAATTGCACATGCACATCATGCACATGTAATTGAACTAAGTTGCAGCAATGAAGTAATGAGCTCAGACTAGCTTTGCAAAGTGACTCATCATCAATGAACCACAAAAAGCATGAGCTGGAAATCCATCAAATACTAAAATATCAAACACCATCATCACTCCCATTCAAGAAACTAACACTAAAACTAGCATTGAAGGAAAAACTATGCATGCAAGATAAGAAAAATCAAAGAAAACATCCATAAAATCATGCAATGTTGTCTTCTATTACTGCAAATGCTTTTTACAACAGCTCTCCAACACTTACAAATGAGGGGCAAGCCCCTATTTATAGTTTTTCAAAGCCCAAATGAATGGCTAGGATCAATTTGCATTGAGTGGCTTAGATTCAATTACATTAGGGTTTCACCTACCCCTCATTATCTAGCAATTTAAAATACATTCCTTGTCTTTTCCCTATTTTTTCATCTAGTGCCAGTCACTGTAGCAATTTCGTCATTTAGCTGATTGCCCTTTTACTGTAGCTGAAACTGCCTGAAAGTTGTCTTTTGCTTGATGTGCTTGCAGTGTTCTTCCTTTGATCAAACGAGTCCGTCGACAATTGGCATCAATGGATTGGTGGCCCCTGATTTGGGCAAAAAGCTCCTTAGAAATCATCATCATCTGGAAAAAGGTAGGACAATCCCTCAATGGACCTCTTCGATAGACCTACGGAAGGCTTCCTAACTCCTACAAACACGAAGTGTCGTAAGTGCATTTATACATGAGTTAAAGAAAATGTCAGTCAAACCTACAATTCCCTGTTAGATCTATCCATGCATCATCAAAATATCTTGATATTCATATTTGGAGCTCATTTGGACCATAAACATTAATGCGTGCTTCAAGGTTGCGAGCCAGAGGAAAAACTAAAAAGCTGGGAGATAAGGCAGAGCAGCCGAGAAGTGGGCCTCGGGATGTTCAAAATAGCTGGGAAGAAGGAGGCTCCTGTCCAAAACAACCAGAGGAGGCGGGCCCTAGGATGTCCAAACAACCAGGAAGAGGTAGACTCCTGGATGTTCAAACAACCAAGGAAGGGGGACCTCGAAAGCGGCCACCCGCGAGGCTGGAGAGTAAACGCGCCTGGGGGCCGAAGTTCGAGGCTCTGAAGGAGGGGTCAGGAAGAAAACAGGAAGGAAGTGAGTCGTCAAGCAGAAGTTCGCGGGGAGAGGAAAAATGCCACCCAGGGGAAGGGGTCGAGGCCGGGAAGCGGCGGCCGCTGCGAAGTAGGAAAACTAACAGGGCTGGCCGGCCGTTGGAAGAGGGCCGGGCTCGGAGGCAAAAGGAGGCTACTGCCAGGCCCAAAAAGGCAAAGAGAGCAAGAAGTGTCCGGCGGCCACGGAGGGGCCGGTTTGGAGTCCGGGAAGGAGGCAGTCGTTGGAAGTTCCAAAATGGCAACGGAGAGGCGGAACCCCGGAAACGGCCACGAAGGGGCCGGGCTCCGGAGGCCACGAGGGAGTTGGCCGCCGAAAGTTCCAAAATGGCCACGGAGAGGCGGAAGTCCGGAAACAGCCATGGAGGGGCCGGGCTCCGGAGGCTGGGTCGCCCTAGGCCGATGGATGTTCCAAACAGCAAAAGGGGGACGAAGCTCTGAAACCACCAAAACTTAACCGAACTTTGACGAAACCTTGGCAGTTCATTTAAACACATCAAACACATCCTAGATCCAAAAAAGGGTGACCCCAAAGTCAAAAATGAGGAAACGGGAGCGACGGGGGTCCACGGACGTTTCCAAACAGCCAAGGAGGAAGGGAATTCCGGAGGAAAAGTTCCGGAAGCATCAAAACTTAACGCAACATTGACGAAACCTTGGCAGTTCATTTACGTATTTCAAACACATCCTGGATACAAAAAAGATTGCTCCCAAAGTCAAAATTGAGGAAATGGGAGCGACGGGGGCCCGCAGATGTTTCCAAACAGCCAAGGAGGAAGGGAATTCCAGAGGGAAAGTTCCAAAACCATCGAAACTTAACGGAACATTGACGAAACCTTAGCAGTTCATTGAAACAGCCCAAATACATCCCAAATCCACCAAAAAGTTGTCGCCAAAGCCAAAAAATGTGGAAACTGGTCCGACAGGGGTCCACGAATGTTTCCAAAACAGCCAAAGCAAGACAAAAGGAAGAAAGGGGATGGGGGACTTTATTTTTCCACAGATTTGAATACCCCAAGCAGGTGAATTTGGGTAGGGGAATTTGATCATTTGAAGGCACATGACCAATTTGGGCTTGGAAATGGGGCACACAAAACAAGACAAGAGCAAAGCAGCCTATCGGGAGCGAAAAAAGGGGGTCCCTGCCTATGGTGGGGCGTGTGTGCAAAACATGCACAACAAATGGCGACTCGCTTGGGAAATGCTCTCGAGCATTTTGATGACAAACTGGAATCACGAACCCAGAATCTCCGGTTCCGACCTTCACGCTAGGGCAAACAAACCAGACACCCAAGCAAAGGATCAAAACCATTAGCCAACCTAACCTTCAGTATGCTGAAAATCCAAGTGTGTGTAATTGCGTTAATTCCCATCCTTTAGTTGCTACAGGAACCCAAGCTCCATTCAGTTAAGCTACGTAATTTATTCTAACTCCAAAAGCATCTGGGATATTGCCTCGCTGCCAGTCAGGCGTCCATAGCCCCGACGAGGTTATCGCTGTGATTCTCTCGAACATTGCTCTACTGCCGGCCAGGCGTCCATAGCCCCAGTAGAGTTGTTCGAATACCCCTAAAAAGTTGAATTTTTTTTTTCTTTTAATTTTCAATGTTTTCTTTCTTTCTTTCTTTTTTCTTTTCAGCTTTTTTATTTCAACCCGTAAGCATTGAAGCTCGCACTCAGGGCTGAGAATCACAGTGGCGCTAGAGCAGAATTTTAGATTTTTCACTTAACTAGACTTCACAAAAGGCCCTATAGTGACCGTCGAATTCTTAGATGTGTAAGAGCTATAAGATTTCAGAATACGTCAAAGTCAGACTAAACCAACAAATTATCCTCTTTGAATTAAACACCCAGATCACTTGACACTAACAGAAGACCTTCACCATCCACTTTGAAGACTTGATTAGAGTTTGACAAAGAAATACGTAGAACAACCTCAGGAGATAAGTATGGTTGTTGTGTGCACAGATGTGCCCAGCTAAAAGCAGAGGGACCCCGAGCAAAGCAGCAACAAAGCGAAAGCAAACAAAAACAAACAACCAACAAAGCAAGCAACCAACATCAAACCAACTAACCTAAGGAAAGCGGGAAAGCGGGGTATTTACAGGAAACCTATACTACTCAAAAACGAGCTATGTACAAAGATATTTACAAAGCACTATGTTCAGGTAGGGCAAGCCAACATTAACATTCATTGGATTTTGTAATACATGCACAAGCAAACAAGAAATCGTTATTGTTCTTAACCATGCAAACTTATCTTTATATTCTGAAAAAAGAAATTCACCATTGCAGTACTCAAGTTCCACCACGTCATCATGAAAAATCAGCAATTGAGGAGGCTCGTTGAACCCATGGTTAATCAATAAACATGTTCGTTTTCCCTCATTCTCATAATCAAAATAATAAGTGCAATTATGAGTAATAATAGGGGCAAGGAAGGATAAAACCTGGATGTCATCACATGGAGGTGGCAGTGTTGGACAGTCGAGAGCAAGCATAACATCCTTGATTGTTGCATTGGCAGCCTCGGGCAGGCGAGGTGGAGGGTGCAGCACTGTGGACCTTAAACTTGCATAAGGCTGGGAGGATGGGGCAGCAAACAGCTCTTCCAAGCTATGAGCAAGATCCACAGTCCCAATTGGTTGTTATTGAAGGAGGAACACCTCATCTGCTTGGGTTTCTGTTTCCAAAACTTCTTCTTGATTGATGTTTTCAAGGGGCAGCATGCTGCCCCATCTCCTTTCCCAAGTGTCAGCCTTATTTTCATGATGTTCAGTGTCATGGGACGATGACATATATGAATCTATCCTATTGTAGTTCTCTGGCTGTGAAGGAAAATCTGCAAGGATTGAGGCAGAAGGACCCTCAGTTGCAGCCCACAGTTGACCAAGCTCATCGTATTTGTTGGCAGCCATCGAAACACCTCCACCTTTATCTTCTTCCTTTTGTTGTTCATGTATCTCCTCATGGCGCCCACTTGTTTCCTCTTGGTCACTATCACTGTAAATGGAGAAGGAGCTCCTCTCCCAATCTGGAAACTCTAGTACATCATTGTTCAAGGGCTCAAGGAGTATGTATTCATCACTACCGTCTTCTGGGATGTGCTCTTCCTCAACATGAGCATACCTCCGTAGTGCAGCCCCCAATGGAAAGAAATCGTCAATTGATGGAACCTCATCAAGGGGACCAAAGTCTACTGCACAATTTCCCTCTAAAGACTCACCAAAAATTCCATCATCCATGGTGCACAACTGCTCTTCAAGAGGAAGAACTTCTTGATGACTAGTGGACAGCATTCCCACTTGATCTACTTCATCGCTCAGAAATCTGAGACTGTATTGATGTCCTTCTATTGCTGCCCCAACATCCTCTTGAGGACTACCTTCAACTGAGTCATTAGTTGATTTGGGATTTTGGTCTTCTTCTTCAATCCTTGAAGTGGCTGCGGGAGGTAATGTGCCTGTTGTGCCCCTTGTCCCTTGACTTGCTCAATGGCCTCTTGGCATAACTTACATGTGAGCTTTGAGTGCAATGAATCATGGAGTCAACACCAATTTGGGAGCAGCAATATCTCCAAATCTACTTGGTATTTCAACTTAGTCCAATCCCTCGCTAGTCTGGAGACTAGTTGGTCATATCTATCCATGATCGGGTCCTCCTCATCACTTGAAAAAGAAGCATGATGGTAGACAGCCATAGCGAGTGGTTGTTCCCACTCCCCCAAATCTGTATTTTTAGACTCTTGATCATTGCACATGCACATCATGCACATATAATTGAACTAAGTTGCAGCAATGAAGTAATGAGGTCCGACTAGCTTTGCAAAGTGACTCATCATCAATGAACCACAAAAAGCATGAGCTGGAAATCCATCAAATACTCAAATAGCAAACACCATCAGCACTCCCATTCAAGAAACTAACACTAAAACTAATATGGAAGGAAAAACCATGCATGCAAGATAAGCAAAATTAAAGAAAACATCCATAAAATCATGCAATGTTGTCTTTTATTGCTGCAAATACTTTTTACAATAGCTCTCCAACACTTACAAATGAGGGGCAAGCCCCTATTTATAGTTTTCCAAAGCCCAAATGAATGGCTAGGATCAATTTGCATTGAGTGGCTCAGATTCAATTACATTAGGGTTTCACCTACCCCTCATTATCTAGCAATTTAAAATATATTCCTTGTTTTTTCCCTGTTTTGTCATCTAGTGCCAGTTACTATAGCAATTTTGTCATTTAGCTAATTGCCCTTTTACTATAGCTGAAACTGCCTAAAAGCTTCCTTTTGCTTGATGTGCTTGTAGTGGTCTTCCTTGGATCAAACGAGCTCATCGACAACTGGCATCAATGGATTGGTGGCCCTTGCTTTGGGCAGAAAGCTCCTTAGAAATCATCACCATCTAGAAAAATGTAGGACAACTCCCTTAATGGGACTCTTCGATAGACCTGCGGAAGGCTTCTTGACTCCTGCAAACATGAAGTGTCATAAGTGCATTTATACATGAGTTAAAGAAAATGTCAGTCAAACCTACAAATTCCCTGTTAGATCTATCCATGCATCATCAAAATATTTTGATATTCATATTTGGAGCTCATTTGGACCATAAACATTAATGCGTGCTTCAAAGGATGCAAGCGCCAGAGGGCGGAAAGATGGCAGAAGAAAGCCATAAGGTAGACAGCAGACAGAAGCCAAAATAGCCGGGAAGAAGGTGGGCTCCCGGATGTTCAAAACAGCCAGGAAGGAGGCAGGCTCCCGGATGTCCAAAACAGACAGGAAGGAGGCAGGCTCTCGGATGTCCAAAATAGCCAGGAAGGAGGCAGGCTCCCGGATGTTCAAAATAGCCAAGGAGGGACGGACCCCCGGAAATGGCCACAGAGGGGCCGGACTCCGAAGACCGGAAGGGAGGTAGCTGTTGGAAGTTCCAAAATGGTGACGGAGAGGCGGAACCCCGGAAACGGCCACAGAGGGGCTGGGTTCCAGAGGCCGGGAAGGAGGCGGCCGTTGGAAGTTCCAAAATGGCGACGGAGAGGCAAAACCCCAGAAACGGCCACGGAGGGGCCGGGTTCCGGAGGCCAGGAAGGAGGCGGCCATTGGAAGTTCCAAAATGATGACAGAGAGACGGAACCATGGAAACGGCCACGGAGGGGCCGGGCTCCGGAGGCCGGGAAGGAGGCGGCCATTGGAAGTTCCAAAATGGTGACAGAGAGGCGGAACCCCAGAAACGGCCATGGAGGGGCCGGGTTAGGAGGAGGAGGGCATAAAATGAATAACTTCCAACCTTCAGCCTTGTATTCCCAATGTGTCAAGCCCTCCTTCTAGCGCCAGTTCTGTTGATGTGTTGATGGCGTTAGGAGGAGGGCATAAAATGAATCACTTCCAACCTTCAGCCTTGTATTCCCAATGTGTCAAGCCCTCCTTCTAGCGCCAGTTTTGTTGATGTGTTTTTTATGCACTTTTCAACACAGGCAGTGCGTAGGTGCGCTACCTCTCTTGAAAGACAATCTTCCACAATCGAATTGCAGAACACTATCCCAAGGTCTCACGGATGTCAGGTCATGACAGTGCTTAGATACCTCAGTAGTTTGATGTGATTTGCTGGAATCACAAGGCGGACTTACGGATGAGTTACAAAGCATGGAAGTTGGGTTTGCAAATGCAGTTTCAAAGTGCTGGAAGTGAATGAACAATGGTTGTCCACTCAAAATAGCAAGCTGAAAATCATCAAGTTCATCTGATTTAGCTTCATGGTGATGCTTTGGATCCTACTCTAACCAAGGATTAAAAGAAATAGCAAAAAGAGAAGGGTTAAGAAAGCTATTCTAATCCTAAGCTACGAATGAACAGTAACAATGGTGGCTACTAAAGTAGGCAGGCTTCCTAAACTAGGTTTTGTTTGGCCAAGAGAAACCTACAGTTGCACAAAACCAGTGCAATCTTCTAAGGACAGCAGATTTTCAAATTGTACATGCACATCATGCACATGTAATTGAACTAAGTTGCAGCAATGAAGTAATGAGCTCAGACTAGCTTTGCAAAGTGACTCATCATCAATGAACCACAAAAAGCATGAGCTAGAAATCCATCAAATACTAAGACATCAAACACCATCATCACTCCCATTCAAAAAACTAACACTAAAACTAACATGGAAGGAAAAACTATGCATGCAAGATAAGCAAAATTAAAGAAAACATCCATAAAATCATGCAATGTTGTCTTCTATTGCTGCAAATGTTTTTTACAATAGCTCTCCAACACTTACAAATGAGGGGCAAGCCCCTATTTATAGTTTTCCAAAGCCCAAATGAATGGCTAGGATCAATTTGCATTGAGTGGCTCAGATTCAATTACATTAGGGTTTCACCTACCCCTCATTATCTAGCAATTTAAAATACATTCTTTGTATTTTCCCTATTTTGTCATCTAGTGCCAGTCACTGTAGCAATTTCGTCATTTAGCTGATTGCCCTTTTACTGTAGCTGAAACTGCCTGAAAGTTGTCTTTTGCTAAATGTGCTTGCAGTGTTCTTCCTTTGATCAAACGAGTCCGTCGACAATTGGCATCAATGGATTGGTGGCCCCTGATCTGGGCAGAAAGCTCCTTAGAAATCATCATCATCTGAAAAAAGGTAGGACAATCCCTCAATGGACCTCTTCGATAGACCTACGGAAGGCTTCCTAACTCCTGCAAACACGAAGTGTTGTAAGTGCATTTATACATGTGTTAAAGAAAATGTCAGTCAAACCTACAAATTCCCTGTTAGATCTATCCATGCATCATCAAAATATCTTGATATTCATATTTGGAGCTCATTTGGACCATAAACATTAATGCGTGCTTCAAGGGTGCGAGCGCCAGAGGGCGGAAAGACGGCGGAAGAAAGCTAGAAGGCAGATAGCAGATAGAAGCCAAAATAGCCAAGAAGAAGGTGGGCTCCAGGATGTTCAAAACAACCAGGAAGAAGGGAGGCTCTCGGATGTCCAAAACAGCCAGGAAGGAGGCAGGCTCCCGGATGTCCAAAATAGCCAGGAAGGAGGCAGGCTCCCGGATGTTCAAAACAGCCAAGGAGGGACGGACCCTCGGAAACGGCCACGAAGGGGCTGGACTCTGGAGACTGGAAGGGAGGCAGCCGTTGGAAGTTCCAAAATGGCGACGGAGAGGCAGAACCCCAGAAACAGCCACGGAGGGGCCGAGTTCCAGAAGCCGGGAAGGAAGCGGCTGTTGGAAGTTCCAAAACGGCAATGGAGAGGCGGAACCCCTGAAACGGCGACGGAGGGGCCGGGTTCCTCGAGGCCGGAAGGAGGCAGCCAGAAGTTCCAAAACGGCGACGGAGAGGGTGGAACTCCTAAACAAACCACGGAGGGGCCGGGTTCCGGAGGCCGGGAAGGAGGCGTCGTGGAAGTCTCCAAAATGGCGACGGAAGGCGAATCCCTAAACGGCCACGGAGGGGCTGGCCCGAGGCAGAAGGAGGCGGCCGCTGGAAGTTCCAAAATGGAATGGAGAGGCGTAACCCCAGTAAATGGCCATGGAGGGGCCGTTCAAGGTCGGAAGGAGGCGCGTTGGAAGTTTCAAAATGGCAACGGAGAGGCGAACCCTCGAAATGGCCACGAGGGTCCCCGCCCGGAGGCCGGGAGGAGGTGGCCGGAAGTTCCAAATGGCCACGAGAGGCGGAAGTCCGAAAATCCACGGAGGGGCCGAAGCCCGGAGGCTGGGTCGCCTCTAGGCCATGGATGTTCCAAACACAAAAGGGGGATGAAGTTCAAAACCACCAAAACTTAACTAACTTTAATGAAACCTTGGCAGCTCATTTAAACACATCAAACACATCCTAGATCCAAAAAAGGGTGACCCCAAAGTCAAAAATGAGGAAACGGGAGCGACGGGGGTCCACGGATGTTTCCAAACAGCCAAGGAGGAAGGGAATTCCAGAGGAAAAGTTCTGAAAGCATCGAAACTTAACGCAACGTTGACGAAACCTTGGCAGTTCATTTACGTATTTCAAACACATCCCCAATACAAAAAAAATTGCTCCCAAAGTCAAAATTGAGGAAACGGGAGCGACAGGGGCCCGCATATGTTTCCAAACAGCCAAGAAGGAAGGGAATTCCGGAGGGAAAGTTTTGAAACCATCGAAACTTAACGAAACATTGACGAAACCTTGGCAGTTCATTGAAACACCCCAAACACATCCCAAATCCACCAAAAAGTTGTCGCCAAAGCCAAAAAATGTGGAAACTGGACCGATAGGGGTCTACGGATGTTTCCAAAATAGCCAAAGCAAGACAAAAGGAAGAAAAGGGATGGGGGACTTTATTTTGCCGCAGATTTGAATACCCCAAGCAGGTGAATTTGGGTAGGGGAATTTGATCGTTTGAAGGCACATGACCAATTTGGGCTTGGAAATGGGGCACACAAAACAAGACGAGAGCAAAGCAGCCTGTCGAGAGCGAAAAAAAGGGGGTCCCTGCCTATGGTGGGGCGTGTGTGCAAAACATGCACAACAGTATTTTCGAGAAATTTTGTATAATAATGTACAAATATAGGTTTTTCCTCTCATTTTCATCTACTAATCTCCTTAACCTCATAAGCTTCCCTAATCATTCAAGCAATTATCAAGCATTCACTTTAGCATTCTAGGCATTTTCAAGCATACATCCATTGGAGCTTCTCCTTGCATATCCTCAGATTTCTACTTCAAGGGTTTGGTGAGTTGTAGCATTGTATGTTGTTCATTCATCATTGTCTTTTCATTTCATTTTATTTTCAAGGGTTTAATTACCAAACCGAGGTTAGACCAAGGCAAACCTCTATTCACTAACCCTTAACCATTTTTCCCCTCTTTGTAAGTGTTTTGTAGGTTTTGTGTGTAGATTTGTAAAATAGAAAGATGTGAAGTTTTCAACAATTCATCAAAGTAATTCAAATTCATCAAAACCCTAAGAGAAGCTTGGAGATCACCTACAGGCCAAATTCTACAAATTCAAATCTGGAAACCTGTTAGGAGTTGGAGTGCAGACCGAGAGCTACAAATTGCATCCTTTATTTTCCCAAAATCTAGAAGTGGATTAAGTCATCATCAGTAACAAATTATTTCCACTTCCAAGCCTAAAAAGTTATTTTTTGCAGTTCTGAGTACCCTTTTGGCTGAAACCTATTATGGCAGAATTTCCCCAAAATAGGACTAAGTTTCCCAGCTTGGCATAAGTGTCCCAGTAGGCTTCAACAATTATTTATGTAGAATTTCAAAGCTCCTTTCCATAACTTTCCAATTTCTAGGTGCACCTCTTGAATCTCATTAAGTTTTATTATAGTTTGTTTGCATATTTAGTTCATTTTGCATATCACAATGTGTTTTCAAACAAAGTGCATTTTCTTAGTTTAGCATTAGTATTTAATTTATTTTATCAATTCTTTCCATTTAGGGCATTCTATTTAGACATATTTCAATCATATTTGCATTAGTCTTGAGTGAGACATCTAGGTTTTTGGGATTCCTCTCTCCTTTTAAGAGCAAAACCCTAGAAGTGTAAGAGAGTCCCCTATCCCCAAAAATCTTCAGTTCAAAAATATGGAAAGAGAATTATGAATGAACATCATGCAATACTACAACTCACCAAACCCTTGAAGTACAATGTTGGAGACATGCAAGTAATAGCTCCAATGGATGTAGACTTGAAAATACTTAAAATACTTAGAATGCTTGAGTGATTGATTAGTTGATTTGTTGGGAGGAAATGAGTAGAAAAAACCTATATTTATACTTGATTATGCAATAATTCCTGAAAATACAACATCACAAGCCAACCTCCGATCTTAGAAAATAAAAACCCACTAGAAATTTGAATTGATTTTGATTTTTGTGCCAAAGGGGACTCATTTTCCCTAATGGCGAATGGGTCCCACCTAAGGCATTTAAAGTGGGTTTCAGAATTTAGATATTTTAAATGATGTTTATCAGGATTATTTTCAAAAATACACTTAAATAAGGCCTATAAATGTAAAATGGGGCCAATTATAGCATAAGAAAGGTCTAATTATTAATGACAAGCCTAGAAAAGTGTGAAAGTTTGTTACAACACTTTAAAACACTTTCAAATAAGGCTTGGTAAATGATAAAAAGAGGTTATTTAGGTGAAATATATTAATAAGATCCTAGAAAAGTGTAAAGGTGTGTTACAAAACTTCACAACACTTTTGCAAGGCATCATAAGAAATTTATTAGTTCACAAGGGCCCAAGACCTAATGTGAATGTGTTAACCACAAATTACAACACTAAATCAAGGAAAGACTAAGCCTACATCCACAAGAAGGATCCAAATGAGCATGAAAATGTCCAAAGATCCATTTTTCTACCCTACATTTAGCCCCCACTTTAGTGAGAGGATGAACCTGCTTCAAACTCACACTAAAGTAGCCAAAGATGCACATCAAGAGGGATCTAAGTGCACCAATGTTGGCAAGATGAGAGAAAAAAAATTAAGAGGATTGATCAAACCCCTAGGATCAAGATCCCATGGCAAACCAAACATAATCATGAGGTACACACATGAAAATGATGTAAAGAGCAATGGCAAGGCCAATCATGCACTACCAAAGATGAAAAGGGAGAAAAGGAAAGGAAAGAAAGAAAAGAGAGAATTGGATCAATATTCAATCATTTTTCCATCCCAATGTGGATCAGAATTAGGTTGTTTTTCTAAAAAATGCATACTCACTCTGAGGCGACAGAACTCATGGTTTTCCATCAGGTGAGAAGTCCTAGAAGATGAGAAACATACACTCATGGCTAGTACGCACTCACATGCATGTAGGTGGCTATGGGGAAATTCATGCCTTGGAATGGGCTTCCCACTCAACTATACCAAATTCATACCTCCTAATAACTTTAATAAGGCACCACAAAATAAAATGGCTTTTCAAGCTTCATGAGACAAGCAAAACTTCATATGCTTGGAGCTCATGAACAAATGTGATGGCTCCATAGGCATGAAAGTTGTGTTATGCAAGGTGACCATATAAAAATGAAAAATGCAACATGTAAAGGAGTCTTTCTTAGTTCATGCGAGGTCTTTAACTTAGGAAACATTGTTCCTAATGTCTCCAAGAGAGTACCAATCAAAGAATAGAAAATTTGCAACCTAGGGGATGCAGTGTGTCACATCAAGCCACTAAGAGGAATGTAATATCCTAAGATAGATCATGCTCATGAAAGAAACTACACCCAATTTCATCCACAAAGTGAAAAATGCAACGTATGATGTAAGAATGTTGGACTAAGAACCAAGAAAAAGGGAAAAAAAATGAAAAAGAATAATGCCAATGTATGCCCCCACTTTAAAGGGATTGCTAAGCACCATACTATGAGAAATTAGTTTAAAGTAGAAAATAAAAAATGAAAACAAGAAGAAACACATGAGAACCAATGTGGAAAGCCCGATGCCAAGTCATATGTTTCCAAGTAAGGTTGTGTCATGTGAGAGAAAAATAAAAGAGAGGGGTTTCCCCAAAAATGAAAACACCAAATACATAAGGGATCTATGGATTTGGGGTCAGTATGTTCTTTGCTACAATCTTTTGTAATGAACTAAAAACTATCATCATCACCCAAATACACATAGAACTAGAAGAAAGACACAAAGAGAGTGAAAAAAAAGAAAACCTTTTGGGTCAACATGGAAGATACATAGGGTGTCTCAACGCCTTGTGTCATCCCCAAAAAGAAAACTCAAGAAAAATGAAAAAGAAAAGGTGAAAACATAAAGGAAAAACTTTTGGGTCAACATGAAGGAGACATGAATGTCTCAATGCCTTGTGTCATCCCCAAAAGGAAAACATAAGAAAAAGATAAAAAATTAAAAGGAAACAAAAAATAAATCCTTTTGGGTCAACATGAAGGATACATGACTTTCTCAATTCCTTGTGTCATCCCCAAAAGGAAAAACACAAGCCAAAAAGAAAAATACAAACAAAAAAAGATTAAAGAAAATAAACAGGCCTTTTGGGTCAACATGAAAGAGACATGAATGTCTCGATACCTTGAATCATCCCAAAAAGGAAGACATAAAACAAAAGTGAAAGAGATGCATGACATAGAGAAGAACGAAGGTACAAATAGAGGAATGTCACAAACAGAGAGAACATCAAACAGAACATTTATAGGGATCACATTACGCACATGAAATAACACAAAATAAAAAGAAAATGAAAATGAAAAACACTAGTAAGGAAAATGCAAGTCAACTGTCAAGCAAGTCATCTTCCTCTGAATCTCAGTCTACATAAGTGGAAGGTAAACAAAAAGCTAAGGGACAACAAAAAATGCATTACTAGGGAAAGACTAGCCACTTCTTGCCTCCACGGAGTGCAAAACAAGAATGAGCCATGATAGGTGATGGGAAAGGTTATGAAATGATGAAAATGGAAGATTCTACAACTATGCCATGACAAGGAGTAGGAGAGTATATTATGTGATCACTGGATAGAAATCATTTCCATCAAAGCAATACTTTCTCAATATTTCTTTCAATGTACAACACTCATCACTACTATGTCCAGGAACGTGATGATATGCACAATGTGTAATGTTGGAATCTTTAGGATATATCACCAACCTATTCATAGGTAGTAATATGATTATTTCTTTGTTTAAAATTATTTGTAATTTCCTTTCACTTTCAAGTGGTGGGCAGAGAGGAAACTTTAGTTTTTGTAACATGTAAGGCCTCTTGCGTTTGTAGATTCACCCTTCTCTCTAATTGAAGGAGCAGGACCTAAAGTGATCCTCTCATCCTTGTCATTGTTATTAAGCAAGGGTTTCTCTCTAGGAAGGAGGACATTTAGATCGGGAGGGGAATCAAAGATCATTGTGCCATCATCATGAAGCCTCAAATATTCTCTAGGAGGTGTGTTGTTATGAGAGGGATCTTGATAGCCTAACCCTTTTTTATTTTCATCTTTTGAATGTTGCTCTAAGAGTTGATGAATTCCATGTTTAGTTGTGTCACATCCTTGTTTTCTCAAAATTGTGAATCCTTTGCCATATGTTTCTTCAAGGTTGATGGGAGTGTTTGTTACTCTGTTTTCATAAAATGGTTGAGCGTTTTCTTTTCTAGAAGAACTAGGTTCACCTTGTGTAGGGAATGTAGGTTCTACTTTTGTTTTAGGATGTAAGTAACCAAACATCTCAGGAGGTGGTATTGTAGAAAGGTCTTGTTGTTTCATGGATGGATAAAAGGATGCATTAGCTTCAAGGTTGTCAAGGAAATCATTTAGCAACTTATTTATGCTATCATCATCTTCCCCAATGATGGAAACAGAAACAGAAAGGTAACAACAAAAAATAGAAACTCGGAAAATGAGCTACAGATGACAAAAAATGCAGTGAAAAAGATGCAACTAGACTGATTTTCCTAGGGTGGCGAATGAGTCCAAGTAATGATGTTTTTGAAAAAATTCAGAATTTTTTTTAAAAAAATTATTCAATATTATATTTTATGTGGTGAATATGATATGAAAATGCAGAATTTGATTGTTTTATGAATGAAATTAAGAGAAATAATGCAAGCTAAATGAACTTTTTCCTAATGAAAAATTTAAAACTCTAGAATGCAAATTAAACAATGCAATATGCAATGCAAGTTATTCCTAGGATGTAAATGCACTCTAAATAGAAAATGATGCTCTAAATGCAGGTTCAACAAAATGAACCAAATATTTTTGTGTGGAGGTGTCGCTTACACTTCCAAGGTTTTGAACTTAAAAGGAGAGAGGTACAAAAATCTTAATGGATCACTCAAGAACAAACCCTTGAGATTCCAATGCAAATTAGATTGAAATATACCAAAGTGGATAGTCCTAAGGCTAAAAAATGATAAAATAGATTCACTACTAATGCAAGATGTTTGAAAACACAATGTGATATGCAAAAAGACCTAGAAATGCAAGTAAATTGAAACAGAAAAATATGAGATTAAAAGTGTGCACCTAGGAACTGGAGGGAGATGGAATGGAGCTTTGGAATCCTAAAAATTCATTTTTGATACCAACTAGGACTCATACACCAAGTTGGGCGACTTAGTCCTACTTCAGGAAGACTTTGTCGGAACAGGTTTCAGACAAATGGGTACTTAGATCTACAAAATTCTTGTTTAGGCCTAGGTAGTGGGACTCATTCACCACTAATGGAAAATCATTCCACTTCTAATTTTTTGGGAATTCAAAACAAGAAATTGTAGCCCTCAATCTGTACTTATTCTCTCGGTTCAAATCCAACTCCAAAACTGTCAAATTCAACCTATAGGTGTTCTCCAAGCTTCTCTTAGGGTTTCGACAACTTTGAATGACTTTGATAATTTTTTGACAAATTTTCCAACCTTGCTCTTTGACAAATCTGCAACATAGGTCCCTACAAATCACATACAAAGAGGGAAAAATTGTTGAGGGGTTAGTGATTATGGGTTTGCTTGGTCAAACCCCTTGTTGGTAATTAAACCCTTGAAAATGAAATGAAATATGGAAAGAGAATGATGAATGAACAACATGCAATACTACAACTCACCAAACCCTTGAAGTAGAATGTTGCAGATATGCAAGTAATAGCTCCAATGGATGTATACTTGAAAATGCTTGAAATACTTAAAATGCTTGAGTGATTGATTAGTTGATTTTCTGGGGAGGAAATGATTAGAAAAACCCTATATTTATACGTGATTATGCAATAATTCCCAAAAATACATCACAAGTTGACCTTAGATCTTAGAAAACAAAAACCCACTAGAAATTTGAATTGATTTTGATTTTTATGCCGAAGGGGACTCATTCACCCCTAATGGCAAATGGGTCCCACCTAAGGCATTTAAAGTGGGTTTTAGAATTTAGATATTTTAAATGATTTTTATCAAGATTATTTTCAAAAACGCTTAATTAAGGCCTGTAAATGTAAAATGGGTCCAATTATAGCATAAGAAAGGTCTAATTATTAATGAAAATCCTAGAAAAGTGTGAAATTTTGTTGCAACACTTTGAAATAAGGCTTGGTAAATGATAAAAAGAGGTTATTTAGGTGAAATATATTAATAAGATCCTAGAAAAGTGTGAAGGTGTGTTACAACACTTTTGCAAGGCATCATAAAAATTTAATTAGTTCACAAGGGCCCAAGACCTGATGTGAATGTGTTAAACACATTACAACACTAAATCAAGGAAAAACTAAGCATACATCCACAAGAAGGATCCAAATGAGCATGAAAATGTCCAAAAATCTATTTTTCTACACTACAGGTGTTTCTATCTTTTTTTACTCTGGTCCTTCTGGTTCATTGATTTCCCCTTCTTTAGTGGTACGATATGGATTGGTGGAAGCAAAGAAAGATGATAGGTGGTAGGTTGAATTGTCCTCTAGAGCTAAAGTAGTGATAGAATCCCTTGTTTATGGATGTGGATTGAAGATTTGTAAGTTATCTTTGCCACAATGGATCTTCACATCATACCCTTAGGATCTTATGATATAGTGTTGGGTATGGTTTAGTTGGATGCTCATCGAGCAGTGATGGATTTTTGGCATAAGTCAGTGTAGTGTGTGGATGATTCAGGTAGAGAGGTAGAGGTAGATGGCATTTAGAGACCCATCTCCTTGCATATCATTTCTGCTATGTAGTTGAGGAGATGTATACGTTAGGGTTGTCAGTTGTTTGTTGTGACAGTTAATGATTTGGAGTTAGGGGAGAGTTGAGAGGTGTCCCTCGACAATCATCCTATCCTTAGGTAGTTTGTAGATGTCTTTCCTAGTGAGATTCTAGGGATGCCACCTAAGTGTGACATCAATTTTAGGATAGATCTAGTTCTATGAGAAGAGCCTATTTCTCAAGCTTCATATTGGATGACCACTCAAGAGCTTAAAGAGCTTTAGTTGTAGCTAGAAGAGTTGTCAGCTAAGGGGTTCATTCATCCTTGTGTCTCTCCTTTAGGAGCACCCATCATTTTTTTGAAGAAGGATGGATCACTTTGACTGTGTATTGATTGTCGGTAATTGAATAAGGTGACAATGAAGAACAGATATTCCTTGTCGAGGATTGATGAACTCTTTGATCAAATTAAGGGAGCTAAGGTGTTTTTGAAAATTGATACTAATTCAGGGTATCATCAATTGCATATCTTTGAGGAAGACATTCATAAGACTATATTTTGTACTTGCTATTGCACTATGAGTTCATGGTTGTGGCATTCAAGTTAACAAATGCATTGTCTATATTTATGAGCTTAATGAATGGAGTGTTATGTCCCTATCTTGATAGATTTTTCCTTGTATTACTTGATGACATTTTGATATATTCTAGGACTATGGAGGAGCATGAGGAGCATTTGCAGTAGGTATTGCAATGTTTGAGGGAGAATCAGCTATATGCAAATTTGGAAAAGTGTGAATTCTTTCAGACAAAGGTGAGATATATGGGGCATGTCATTTTAGGAAAGGATATTTTTGTCAATCCTTTCAAGATCCAAGCCATCATATATTGGCCTATGCCCACTAATGTTGTTGAGGTTCACAGTTTTATGGGTTTAGCATGTTATTATCAGTAGTTTGTATAGGGTTTTTCAAGGATGGTTCACCCTATCACTTCCCTTCAAAGGAAAGGGAAGAAGTTCATTTGGTCAGAGTAGCATCAGGCGGCCTTTCAGAATATCAAGGAGAGGTTGACTAGTGCACCTATTTTTGCAATTCATGATCCTACTGGAGATTCTGTGGTGTGTACTAATGCATCTTTGGAGGGTCTAGGAGCAGTATTGATGTAGGATGGTTGCATGTTAGCCTATGAATCTCACAAACTCAAGGATCAGGAGTTGAACTATCCTACGCATGACTTGGAGCTAGTCTTCGTTGTTCATTCTTTGTTGATCTATGAAGACATTTTCTATTGGAGCATTGGTTTGAGTTGCATAGTGATCACCGCAGTTTACAGTACATTTTTACACAGTCAAACTTGAATGCTAGGAAGAGGCAATGGATGGAGTTCCTATGTGAGTATGGTTTTGAGGTTAAGTTTATCCAGGGTAAGGAGAATATTGTGGAAAATTCTCTTAGTTTCCCAAGGCATGAGCTTTGAGTAGTGACTCTTGGAGTAGATTTGAGGATTCATATCCTTGCAGCGCTTCCTGTAGAAAGTTGGTATCAAGAGGTGAGATCTGAGGTTTTGGAGAGGATTAGTCTTGTTGGTATGTGGCGACTGATCATGCTATACTGTATAGCCCATGGT
>VDFB02102956.1:0-13578 GCA_007258455.2 Sequoia sempervirens
AAAAGTAGAGAAGTCAGCTGAACAAAACGTCCCCCCATTATCTGACCTTAGAGTGACAATTTGAGAACCTGATTCTTTCTCAACTAAGGCCTTATACTGCTGAAATGTACTAAACACATCTAATTTATTTTTCAAAAAATACACCCACATTTTTCTACTGAAATCATCAAGAAATAATAAAAAGACTTGGACCTAGTAACAAATGTTCATTGGTCCACATACATCAGCGTGAACCAAATGAAGTACCTTGAAGGCTCGCCAAGAATCACCAGTCGAGAATGGTGTCAGATTTTGCTTCCCAGCTTGACAGGCTCCACAAACTCCATGATTTTTGAGTTTGGATCTCAGGTAGACCAGCAACCAAACCCTCCCGAGACAGTTGAGAGAGATAATGCACATTCAAGTGCCTATAACGCTGATGCCAAAGTTTGTTGATGGAAGTACTCCTGGCGGCCAGAGCATGCTCCTGAGAATCACCAGAATCAACAAGTCTATATAGACCATGATCCTCAAGTCCCATAGCGATTATAGTATGAGTCTCCCTATCAACGATGCTGTAGGTGGACGAACTGAAAGCAACATCCAACTGGGGAGAATGCCTCATGATCTGGCTGACAGAGAGAAGATTATGTTCCATGCCTGGAACATAGTAGACATCAAGAATGATTAAATTTCTTCCTCTTGAGTGAATCTGGACAGTGCCCTTACTAGCAACTGTGTACTCTTCACCTCCTCCAAAAATGATAGAATTAGAGAATGGTTCAAATTTTGTGAACCAATCCCAACGATGAGTAAAAAGCCGAGAAGCCCCTGAATCAATATACCAGGCAAAATATTGTACTGGTTCTGTAGTTCTTTTGGCCATAAAAGCATAGAATGTAGATTCTTTTTGCTCAGAGTGTTCTGCGACATTTGCCTTTTGTTGAGACCCTCCTTGCTTCTTTTGTTCAGAAGCCAATCGAACTCGACAATTAGCCTTCATGTGACTATACTTATGACAATAATTGCACTGAACATTCTTCTTCTTACTGTCCTAAGAAGAACCAGAGCCTTTCAGCTGAGAAGATTGAGCCTTCCCTTTGTTCTTAGCAGAAGATTTGGCAGAGAACGCTTGCTCTGTGGAGGTGGAACTGGTATTGCTCCCAAACTGCTGTCTCCAATGATCCTGTTGTAGAAGCTTGTTACACAAGTCTGGAAACTTCAAATCAACATTTGTTGAATTAATATTGAGTGTTTCAATGAAATGCTCATTTGTTTTGGATAGACTTTTCAGGGTAATGACGACCATATCCTCTTCCTCCATGGTTCGACCAATCGCCTCCAATTGATCACGAATGTCCTTAATCTTTGTCAGATGTTCCTGTAAGGACATTTTCTTATCCATCATGATGGAAAAGAGCATGTTCTTGAGAAAGAACGCTTTGCTCTTGTTGGAGGTTTCATGAAGAGCCTTCAAATGATCCTAGATTTTTGTAGCAGTTTTGCCAGACGGTACTTGAGGTAGCTGCTCATTTGTGGCTGAGAGTTTAATAAGCATGATGACTTCCCGATTGCGTTCATCCCATTTGTCCTGGTCCTTTCTGGCTACAGTGGGACGAGTTGAGTTCCCTGAAATGCCCTGATCGAGGCAACAATATTCAAAGATCGTAAGCATGGGTTGCTTCCAGGTGTTGTAATTCTTCCCATTGAACTTCTAGCTGCTTTCGAGCATTATATTTGTTAGAGATGCCATCATGCACCCCGAGGTCAAACTAGTGAAGGCACAAAAACCACTGCACTGAAGACAAAAAAAGTTTTGTAGGACAAATTGCAAGGCATAAATTGAAACCCTAGCACGGATTTCGAGGTATAAAACCAATGCAGAGTTTTTAAGACAACCCAAAAAAATTGAAGAATACCTAGAAAATTTCAGCAGCACCCACTTGCACAAATTTCGAGGCATGGAAAATGAGGTACCTAGAAAAACTTGAAGACAACCAAGTTGAGGTCTCGGAAAACCTACCAAGAATCTACAATCAAAATAATTTTTCGACTTCAAGTGAAGGATCAAAACCCTAGTCGAGTTGCAAAAACCCTAGGCGGCCATGGATGTGCCCAGAAAACTCACGATTTTGGCAAAAAATTGCAGAGAACACCTTGAAAAATCGCGACTGTCAAAGATGAAGGAAGTCACGACTCTGCTAGGGCAAAAATCCGCTTTGAAAACACCAGAAAGTCGTGTCCAAGAAGGTTTAGAAAATGCGGGCTCCAACAGAGAAGAAATTCGTGCCTCAAAACAGTCGAAAATCTTCAGAAAACCACGACTAATAGAGGTTGGGAGATGTATGGCTAAGAAGAAAATCACATGTCAAAAAATTGCGGCCTAAGGGGTTTAAAAATCGTGCCCAGAAGGCACATGACCTTCGTCTGGAGACACCCAAAATGCAGCAAGAGGGTCGTAATTTTTTGAAGTTAAAAAACCCACAAATTTTTAAAATATCTCGATTTTCTCAAAGAAAAGCCCCACAAATTTCCAGGAGAAGGGTTTCAATTAACAGAAACAAACTCACAAAACCACACACACATAATAACCTAGCTACATCAACTAACTACAATTGTATACTTAAGATGCTCCAACCCCACTTCACATACAAGTACATGATTAAACTATTTAACTGCACATTGACTATTAGCTGGTACAAAAGAAATATTATTCTAACAAATAGAACAAGAATGAGCACACTTTTTATGCTGGTTTGCTACAGCCATTATCCATTCCCAGTAAAAAATGGGAAAGTATCTAAGTGCACTTCATCAGTGGACTACCAAAAGTGCAAGGGAAGGACTGTATCTATGTTATTGTTGAAAGACTGACAAAATTTGCACACTTGTTATTTGTGTAGACTTTATAGCACCTCAGGCGGCTGATTTATTTTTCAAAGAAGTGTTCAAATTGCATAGTGTTCCAAAAAACTTTGCTACTAATAGGGATGGCAAGTTCCTAAGTCTTTTTTGTAAAGAACTTTTTAGATTGAGTGGTACTAAACTCACTCCTAGCACTAGCTATCACCCACAAATTGACGGGCAAATAAAAACTGGGGGTACGCAAGCACTCTTTAAGTAGGAAGAGCGGTCCATTCCATTGAAACCACATTACTCATCTCTAATTGATTATTGAAATCAAAGATGAGGTCAAAGCCGAATATAGTACGACCCCAAGGGATGTTCGATCATACAATGTTGACAGTGTAATAAACGGGGACACTTTGCAAGAGATTGCTAGAACAAGCTAGACAAGTTGCAACTATTGTGCAAATGGTGTGGACTTGGAGACCATGAAGATATCGGATGTCCAAAGAAAAAGGCTAGTGTCAACATGATTGATATAAGGCATAATGAAGTATTTGTTGTTACTTGCACCCAAGCAAAGAAGGCTGTGTACCTAGACCTATGTACAAAAAATAAAGGCTTTGTGAAACAAGGGTCAAAGTGGAGAATGTTGTGGCTAACGAATGATGCCACTCAAACACAATTGCAAGCATGGTAACACATCAATTACAATTCAGTTCAAATATTACAAGACAATTATTTCAAACTATCATACTAGTTAAAGTAGTGAGTTTATTACAAAGTATTCCTGAACTTCAAAATGCTATTGTATCGAGGAACAATGATACGGTGCATGCTACAACTGAATTGGAATCTAGCGAGAATGAAGATCCAATAATTGAATCTTCGTTATCAGGCGACCAAGTAAGTGATCCCATGTTATAAACAATTAGCACAACAAAGAAATTAGTGATGGTAAAGATGGAGATCCTTGGAAGGAATCTCATCAATACAATTGTTGATGATGGGTCTAGTGTGAATGTACTTTTGGAAGATACCTATAGAAGTTTTGGTAAGCCGACTCTCTGGCCCCCAACTTTTTAATTGGTAGGTGTAGATCAACAAGATATTAAGGTATTTCGTGTTTTAATGGGTCAAAAGGTAATTATCGAAACCCAAGCATTTTTGTTGAATTTTGTGGTCATTTCATCACAAAAGAAAGCATATGATGCATTGTTGGGGTTGGCTAGTTGCGGCTAGAGCCGACCACAATTGGAAAAAGAATACAATCTCCATTGAAAACAAGGGTTGGAAATATGTAATTGATTTAAAGAACCAAGTTGTCAGTGAGGGCATTGCTTCCTTCGATTCATCAGATTCAAACTTTGAGGAAGAATGGACAAAGAAGCATGATATAGGTCCAATAGAGTTGTACGATGAAGGGATTCTAGAATTATATTTATGTTCGCCAGATGAAACAAATTCTCTTCGTAGCCTATTTCATTGGCAAATGGAGGACTATGAGGTATTTCTGTCAACTTGTAATTTTCTTGAAGCTACAACTCTTAGTGAAGAGCAATTGATGAAAAATGAATTTGAAAAGTTGGACAATTTATGTGTTCGAGATGTAGTCCATAGTTTGCAAAAGACAACAATTTCAACAGAGGTATCCGACTTTGTAGAAGAATGCAAAATTACTAATGATACATCTTAGAGTAATAAGAGTAAAATATATAACCTGGAGCATACAAATACTTGCTGTCCAGTCAAATCAACTTCACAAGAAATTTACAAAAAAGGAAAAAAAATAAGGTGGGCTCCACAAAATAAAGTACAATCTATAAGTTTTCTTATATGGTGTATAAATTCCATTGTATGTCTAACTTTCAACGTATGGCTAGTCTTATTTTTGATTATTGTATGACTTGCCATAGTTTCATTTGCCATACTATCCTTCATGTGTACTATACGGCCTTATTTGCTTGCCATACGATTGCAAAGAAATCTATCAATAGTATGATTGAGCATTGCATTATACTATTTGAGGATATGCCGTACAAAAACACATAGTTGCTATTTTTTACCGTATGCCATTCACATCCCACCATATGTCATACCTTCTAGTCGTACAACATATGCCATGCCTCCACTCTTGTTGTATGACCTTAAGGAAATTTGGGTGCGCATCCTTGTTGTAGCTTTGTCATTGTACACTCTCATTTCACTTTGTTTGTATGCCCCTCCTTGCCCTCGTACAACCTATAGAGTTTGTCATACGCCCTATACTCCTTGCTTCTTGGTACTGTACATCTCCTATAGTCACTATAAAATTGCTTGGCAGTACAATCTATTATCTACAATAGTCTATTTTCAAGAGGCATTCTCAGCAATAATCTATTCTTGGGAGCCATTATTAGCAACAGTCTGTTCTCGAGAGCCATTCTCAACAACAGTCTATTCTCGAGAACCATTCTCAACAATAGTCTATTCTCAAGAGCCATTCTCCACAACAATCTATTCTCAAGAGCAATATGGTCCATTCTCAGCAAGAGTCTATTCTTGGGAGCAATACAATCTATTCTTAGCAAGAGTCCATTCTTGGGAGCAGCACAGTGTCTTCTAGCCATAGTCCATTCTCAGTGCTTCTAGTATTGTGCATAGTCGACATAGAAAAAATACACCTTTGCTGTAGTACTATATGGGCTTGATGATCGGTTGGGTGCAACACTCTTAGCTTTTATTGTGCAATTAGATGAGGTACCTTGGTTGGTTGGTCTGAATCATTATTCATATATTGGCATATGTTGGTTAAACACTACAACTTTTTTTGCTTTGTCAACTTTGTTTTTTTTCCTCTTAAAAAATCATGAAAATGATGTGTGCCATGAAGGTTTGTGTGGTTTTGAATGTCTTACTTTGGGCTTGGTGGGGTGCTACCTCTAGATCCTTGCAAGGGGCATTGCCCCTTGACTCGAGTGGGGGCGTTGCCCCTAGACCCCACTCAACTCATTTTATTTGCCAAGTACTCTCATGTTCTGAGTTTACAAAGTACACTTCCAAGTTTTGTCTACAAGTCTTCGTCTATAGTATTGTCATCAGTTTGGAAAATCTTCTTGAATGTTATGTAATGTCCCCTCTCTAGTCAGTATTAGTTGCAGATGGGTTAGCCTATTACTTGGACTCTTGTAGGCTAATATGTTGGATAGAGGGTCTCAGTGGCAGATAATAGTGGATATTGTCATTTCCACTCCTTCAGTTCAGTATTGGGTTCAGTGTGCCTTTGTAATTCAAAGGTTTGGCGCCTTTTTGATGACATTAAATATCAGTTTTGGGGAGATATTAATATTTTGAAGTGGTTGTTATTTGTTTACGCTTAAATTCGCACTTCGAATGCGATTTGAAAGTTCGAACAGCTATGTATAAACCGCTTCTTCTTCAAATTAGGGAAGCCTCTTCATTGATGCAAAGGAAAGAAAGTAACCAAGAACTGGGTTGCCTATCTTTGATCAACTTAGAGCACAAGGTTTATTAAACACAAACGCCGCAGCTGAGATTTTTTGTTTTAAGAACTTCAACTACGACTAACTTAAACTAAAGACGTTTCTAACTTCTCAAGTAATAAGCAAAGCAAGAGAAACTAGAAATGAACAAGGTTGATTTCTGACAAAATACTTCAATAAACTCTTTCTCAACAAACATCTACACACTTCAATGTAAGCTGAAATCAAGATCATAAAAGTAGAACACAAATAACGAAAATTTGAGATGTTATATCAAGGCAAAGGAGGCTCATGATTTTATTACTCAAACTTCTGGAAGAAAACTTACTTCTAACATGCCTGGAACAAGAAATTGCAGCTAAAGAGGCTTGCAATCTTGTTCTTACACAATAGAAACAACAATCACAATAACTCCTTGTTAGCTAAAAGAGACTCAACAATTCGCTATCACAAAACAATTGAACAACACTTGAATAACAAATAGAAGGCACAATAGGCTCAGCGTTTTGTTATCAGTAGCATGGTTAAAGGAAACTAATGAGAAAAGGCTCTTATTTATAGACAAGCAGAGGAGCAGGGAACCCTAAAATCTCCTTGCTTTCACAATCTAGGCCTGCTCTGTCACAAGCTTTTATTACCAAATCTAGAAAGAAGATAACATCTAACACCTAAGAAAGCAAAAAAAAGTGGGAACGCTAACTATTATATTTTTATCTTCTTTCTCCCCGTAGAATGGATAAAATTATTCCAAGAATAGTGAAATATAACAACTAATTTTTCAATTTTCAATTATAACGAAAGCAAGAGTAATACACAATCAAGAACAAGACTTAAACCAAATATGGGAATTCAACTCTAACCAAGAATGTACACCGTGATCCCGAAAGGTAAGGTGTGAACATATGGTCGCATCTCAATGTAATGTCGAGTAAAGGAACTCTAACCAAGAATGCATCGGATGACGACAAGCATATGGTCAGAGGGTCTTAATGCAATGTTGATACAAAGAACTCTAACCAAGAATGCATCAGAGAATGACGAGCATGTGGTCAGAGGATCCCTACCAACTATTATGCTGAAGTAACTCGACGTCAAGAATGTGCTTTCCAACCTGAGATGGAATTGGAGCTACCATATGACGGAGATGCTAAGTATTACAATGCAATAATCAAAGTATGATAGGCGGCAAGCCCGCCTCTTCAGAAACAAGAAGAGAGATATTAGAAATGCTGACAGTACTACTGTTCAGCTTACAAAATGATCGGAAGTGCCTGCAATAACAAAGATTAGAAGCTCTCCGGTGCTGCAGTAAAAGATATGATCATTCCAGCGTTAATTATGACCTTCCAGACTCAAACCCATCACCAAAATGTAAACTACTCAAATCTGATATGACAGACCAGCAGCTTAAATGACAGAATCAGCAATACAAAACCCCACCAAAATGCTCATAACTCACTCGTCTCTCAACCGAATGACCCCAAATCTGATGCAATGACTTCATATGAAGAAGGGGACCAAGTTACAAACAAGAAACCACCCTTAAACCCCGGTAATTATTTAACACGCTTCCCAATGCACTCTAAGAGGGGCGGCCATGCAAGAAGGGGCGGTTTTGCTTCTTAAAAATTAAGTTCATCAAATAAAAATCTGCAAATAAGCTCAAAGGGGCGCCTTGGCATGAGGAACATATTTGTGCAATACCCAAAACAAAGATATTTTTATTTTCTGATATATGAGCAAATCACACTTCCAGCTACACTGAATCAGCAACTCCAGAATTGAATATAAAATACAAATACTGAACTTTAAAGACAAAACAAAACTACAATGCAAACCTCACTACAAAAGTTCTCTCAACAACAAGCAAACTTCTCCACTAGGTGCTATCTCTCAAGCACGAAGTCGAGCCAAGGCTAGGAGGCATTCATTCCTCGAAGCAGTCCCAGCACCATTCCGGCAGCATAACAATATTCAAGGCATAAGATAATCAAATGAAGACCCAAGGCTCCCTTTTATAATTTTGAGGAGACACTTCCAGATGCTTCTAGAAGGTGCGCCCACTCCACAAGATGCTTTTAGGGTTTTGACTTGACCAAGTCTTCCTTCAAGATGGCGTACCTTTTCTTTAGTGGTAAAAATCACTTTACAATAAAATATATTCTCCAAAGGTAGGCGTCCAATTTCTCTTAAGCAATTAATGACTTTAGAAATATAAAAATATTTCCTGATGATACGTCCACCCGTGAGGTCCCCTTTTTCAGAACAACTTAAAGTCATGAAGCTAGGCCAAGGGGTTATAATTAAAATATAACATTATTTTAATTAAAATACTTATCTCTCCATAAAAAGCATCAAGAGGCCAAAACAACCATACCAACTGAACTGACTGCAAAAGGAGGCCAACTGAATTGAAGCCAATAGGACCACTGCCAGAAATAGAATTTACTAAAAATAGTAAATTCGGAAAGTTGCTCGGATCAAAGTGCATGCAATACCATTGCGAAGCTTTCTGAAAACCCAAAAAGAATCCGTAATCCGCAATCCAAAACTCCGATATGTAGCCGTCATTACTTACTAAAAATAGTAAGTCTAGAAAGGTTGCTCGACGCAGTTGCATGTCATACCTTTGCGAAGCTCTCTGAAAACCCAGAAGGAATCCAGAATCCAAATAGCCAAACTCCAACAAGCAAAACCGAAGATCTTCAGAGAATCCGCAAGCGATTAGAAACCCTAATTACGCCTCACGGTGACTAGCCCGTGACACACCCGAGGATAAACCATCCAATCGCTGGCGAAAAGTGCAGTGCATAAAATGGGGGCATTACAAGAATTAGTCTAAGTCCTAGCTTGTAAGAGATTTGTTAACGTAAGTCCCTTTGTGTATTACCAGCATATCAAAACGCCCATTAAGCTTATCCACACGTCAAGACCTAACAAAAGAAACCTTGGAATAGCCATATGATCCTGTAATCTTAGCATGCATTGGTGGTTTTCCAAAAGAGGATAAAGGTATCTTTGGACTTTTGACCCTACAAAGTGGTCAGTGAATGATAAAAGCGATACACCAACACATCCAAAGTTGTAATTGCTTGACACAAAAGAAATCTTGGGAGGCCGGACTATAATGTGTCCCCCTTCTTAGCAGGTAGTTCCCCATCTAATGACGTTAGCCTATCTCGAAAGCTTGTAGGCTAGTCAAAGGCAGAATTAGGGTTTCCTATTTTCTAGGAGGTTTCCTTCTGAGTTTTCAAGAGTTGCATGCAGGAGTTTGGCAGTTTGTCTTTTGGGTCTTTCTGGGTTTTCAGAGAGCTTCAGAGGGGTGTGACATGGGAATTTTCATCAAAGGATATTTTTGGACTTACTATTTTTAGTAAGTTACGACAGTTGTTTGGTTTGTGCTCAAACGGAGTTTGGAGTCACTATTTTTAGCAATATGATATTTTTAGTAAGTGTTATTTTTGGCAGTACAGTTTAGTTGTAGTTCAACACTCGGTGTCTATTTTTGGCAAGGCAGTTTGGCAAAGGCTTCTCCAGCTTTCTTGGAGCCTGTTTTGGAAAGTTGGTAACTTAAGTTATATTTTTATATTGTGTTTTTTGGCCCCCCAACGCCTAGACATATAACTTAAGTTGTTTTTAACTTGTGTTCTTCATGTTGTCGTCCAATTTGGAGATATATTTGCTTTTGATAAAGTTTAATTTGCAAAGTAATATTGGGCGCCCAAAGTCAAGTCAAAGATGCAAGTTTTAATGAATATTTTATTATCCTCTCTTGGGCATCCCTTTTGGAGGGAAAAGCAGATTTGAATTCCTGGGTTTGGGAATCTATAAATATAGTGCCTTGCCTCTTCATTTGGTATCCATTCTCTTGTCATAATGAAGTGTTGTCGAATTTTATTCAAACTCTTGCTTTGGGGTTGGAATACCTCCTAAGCCTTATTCAATTTTGAGCTCGCAAGATAGCTCCTAGCTGGATTGTTGGTTGGTGCTCCTTCATTCAAAGGGTGCAATTGAGCTTCATTGGTGATGGCTCCATTCCAATTTTCAGTTTGGTGTGGCTTCGATGTCTTCTGAGGCATTTTTTGGTGTGTTTCTTTGCTATTTGGTGTTTTGGAGTGCTTTCTACATACCTAGCTGATCCCACGTTTCTGATTAGATCTTTCGAAGGAGTTGAGCAATTTTTGTGGGTATTGATTCATTGGAAGCCTAGTATTTGGGCGCCCCTTTGCTCCTATTTTGGTGATTTTAGCTCATGTGTTTGATTTTTGCTTGAGGTCGCCCTTCCCTAGTGGACCATACTATTTGCTGTTGATTCCTTGGGATGCCTGCCGAAATAATCAAAGCTGTTTGGTGGCATTTAGCTGCTTGTCCTTGGATGCCTAGGCCTTAGGTTCCATTTGCATTCAATTTGAGGTCATTTGAAGGAGTATTGACAAAGTTATGAGCATTTGATGGAGTTCCAGGCTTGCTGATCAGAAAATCAGAACGCTGCCATTTTATATCAGACCTGGTATTTTCAGTATTTTGTCCTTTTTCTCTTGATGTTTATCTTTGTAGTTTTCATGGAGATGATTATCTAACATGTGGTCCTTCATATTGCTAAGTTATCTCATGATACATTGTATAAGATTCTATATTGTAACGTTGTTTTCAGTAGTACTAATCAGCTCTTTCTTTTTTGTGCTTGTGTTTCATTCCCACTGAAAAGTGGAAGAGGCTGGCTTGCTGCCTAGTTGCTTTCTGATTTTGTTACCCGCTGAAAAGTGGAAAAGGTTGGTTTGCTGCCTAAGCATTTTACATTTCCTTTACTTTTCCTGTAGCCCACTGAAAAGTGGAAGAGGCTGACTTGCCGCCTAAGCATTTACATTTTCTATATTGGTTGGCTTGCCACCAATATCATTTGTACTTCCAACATTACAATTTATTGCTAACAGATCCCCTTACACTATATGCTCTCACCTTGTCCACTCTGGGATCTAGGTGAACAAAACATGAAGGGTTGCTTTCAGCTTGTTATCTTTCTTGGGCTAATGTTAACGAGAGAAGTTTTGTGTGCTAAAAAAATAAAAATAAAAACTAAGGGGATATTTCAAGATGCAACATGGAAGTGTCAAAACCACTACACATGCATAGCAGTAAGTTTCAATCATCACCACATGCAACGTTGCAATTGCCATTTTGTCGCTAAACCTACACGTACAAACACGCTTGCTAATAATAACCGCGCACCTCAAAGGTGAAAACTCACATTCCATACAAACTCAACACAAAAATAGAAAATGCCTTCATGCACAACTCCACCGGTAAAGGGTAACTTCCATCTTGATTCCTCCTCAAAAATAGAAATTGCAAGTTGTAACTTCTAAGAAGGCAAACAATTAACAACATTAAATATTTAAATAATCAGTACTTCACGAGAAAAATCAAAGGTTGAGAAATCTTCATTTCCCTAAGCTTGGAAGGGTCTAAGTGAAACAATGTATTTTTCCATGTGATACTCAAAGTAATTAAACGGTCATGATATGGGCACGCATCAATTCTTTAAAGGGATCGAGGAAGTTGATTGAGAAAGTTGTATCATAGAGTGAGGATAGTGTAGCCATATAGGGGAGACAACTAACATAAAAACTCCAGTGCAACCTTTAATTGCAATATAAGTAGCCGATAGAGCTGGAACATCTAGAAAAATGAGAAATTTATTCCTAGTAGGTTCATCAATTGTAAATACTCCAGTTTGAAAAGCATCAATTGAATGAATGCCTATATAAATTATTGAAGTGGTCAAAAGAAATAAAGCATAGTTTGTATTAAGGCATTGCATAATCTTGAATTGTTGTGTAGCCCCTTCAATATTTAAGGAGATTCATATATTTTAGTTGCCTTGTAGGGAAATTAAATTGTCACCTTTAGTGCCACCAACTCTATTTTATTATTACTACATTAGAAGTCTAATGCATACATAAGAATTAGGAGAGCCGGTTCCTAAGTTTTTGTAGCATCTTAAAAAGGGGATTCAATGTCATTAGTTGTGTCGTGTCATAGCAAGGAAGGGAGTCAATATAAATAAGGGTAATATAAACCAAGAATTTTCAAAGAAGCCAAGGTGGAGTTTCCAACAGAACAATGCATCCACGCAAACCATACTCTATCAATGCCACCAAAGATGTGAAGATATCACATGTCAAATTGGAATATACGTGGGGCCCTGGTAATTGAAAGGAACTGAAAAAATAAGGAAGCTGAAGGAGTTCAAAGGTGGGCAGCAAGAGAATAAAGTCAGAATAAATCAATTGAGTAAATGACTGTATTTGAATTTTATAGCAATTTCTTTGTGTAAGCTTTCCCATTTTGTAGTAATGCTTTCTTCTGGAAAATAAGTTTGGTTATCACACTTGAAGTGAAAACTTTGAATCATGTTTGTTCTTTTGAAAGCATATTGTCAAGTGAAATCAGACCACAAATGCTTATTGGCTAAAATGTCTGCAACTGTTTGATAATTGCTTGTGAAGTAAATTGGGAAAAATTACATCAATTGGACCGTGTAGTAGTTGGGTAGAATCTTACATTGTGGAAAGTGAGGCATGTGTACATACAAATCACAACCTTCATGGGACATATCAACTACACTAGTTATCTTATGAATTTTAATGTCAAAAGCTCCTAGTTTTTCCAAATTGATCAAGGTGTCTTATTTTTGTTAATGATCTCTTAATTGCCTTGGGAATAGTTTGCAAACTCATAATTGACTTAGAATCTGTAGACCAAAATTTCCAACAGTAAAGAAACATTGCAAAATTCAAAAACTCAGCAGCAACTAAAGAAAAAAGGTAAAATTTTTGAAAAAAAACATAAATTATTGAAGAAAAATCACAAAAATATATATCTTCATTCTGCACACCATTTTCATAATTTTTAAAAGGAAAAAATCAATGCTTAGCCATTAAAACAACACTTTTTGGAGTGTTTAATCTATTTTTTTGACATGTGTGCGAGTCAAGAGCTTGGACTTATTGAGTACCTAGTGATTTCTCCCTTGAAAAATTGTCAAAATTTGTCAAAAACTTGCCACAATTTTTTGAGTTAATTCTAGAAAAAATTTCTATGAGAATTTTTTTGTGAGTACTTGCAAGTCTACTAACTACATCCTTTGGAATACCTTACTATCTTCCTTAACATCATTTGTAGCTTCCCCTTGATGGATATTGCTACTACTTAACACACATCAAAATTAACCTCTTTATTCTAGGTCTCACACACTATATCATCACAC
>VDFB02102957.1:0-27103 GCA_007258455.2 Sequoia sempervirens
TGTAGAAGTCTATTCACATTAGGAGATAATGATGGTGTTTCTAAGGCTAGAAGCATTGTTTCTAAAACAAAGATTATTTTGGCCTAGATGTTGATCTCGCCCTAGATGAGATTAAGACTGCAATTTTCCACATGAAGAAGATCAAGGCTCATGGGTGTGACAACTTCCGTATAGAGTTCTATAAGAGCAATATTAATTGGATCAATAAAATACTACTTGAGGTCTATAAAGAGGCAATTTTGGCTGGTAGCCTGGTACTCTTTGTAGTTAATGTTCAATACCTATTATTACATTTTAATAATATGGTTTATCTATGTATTAATTGTTTGTCTACTTCAGGTAGTTATAAGAGTCAGTTGGTCAACAGTTGTGTTCTTGGCAACAGTCTGGTTCTTTAAATAGACTTTGTATCATCAAGAAAGGGGGTATGATCAAATCTGATCCTTGGCAAACCATCTTTGTTCTACTCCTATAATAATTTCATGTGCGAATAAATATATATTTTACTTCTCTATCTCATATGCATTGTTATTTCTTCATTATTCCAAGTATTAGTTTTATCAAATAGAGTAGTAAACATTTGGTGTCATTTTCTTAAAAGGAATCAGGTCGGATTTTAGACCCCAATAAAGGCAGGAAGGGACCACAACATGGTCGAGACCAAGATATTAGGCTATCTTTAAGGGTGGTAGAGAAAAGAGAATGGAGAATAAGGCTATGAGAAATAGTTAAAGAAACCCCAAGCATACAAGTTAAAGTCGAAGCCCATCCCAAGAAAGAAGTTGAAGGCGGAGTGTAAGCCAAAGTTAGAGTTGTATTCAGAAAAACAAAAACATTTCCATTACAAGAAAATGTACGAAAGGAGAGTGGGAAGAAATAGCAAGGGACTTACCACTACCCAGCAAATTGTGGGTCGATCTTTCTAACTAAGTACAAAAGCCAGTACAACAACCAATAGATGAAGAAGAATGGGAGGTAGAATCTAAAGACTCGTTGTCAGAAACCTATAAGAGTGGCATTCAAGGCATCAAAAGATTGTTGATTGAAGAAAAAGAAAAATTGATGATTGAAAGATTTGAGCCAAAAGTGTACAAGAAAGAATTTGAAGGAAATTCAAGTGTGCAAAAGGCTTAAGTAGGGTGAATTGAGGTTTCTCATGTGGTTAAGAGTGCAAGAGAAGCACGGGAGTGTGTAAATCAAAACCCCTTGATGAGCAGGTTCTAGGCATCGAGGTTGCGTGAAATATTCCGAGCCAAATTTTTTTGATTTTTACAATTAACAAATTACGACAGTGCACCCGTTAAGGTTAGATGAGAAAACCAAAACGTATAGGAAACAACTCTAACCAGAATGGCACCGCTAAGGATGAGCATTGGTCAGAGGGTCTTCTACTCTACTTGCAGAAAGGAACTCAACGTCAAGTATGTGCTACCCAATCCAATGCGGAGTGAGGGGCGACCATATGACGGAGTGATTACAAGATCTACTGCTTGAAAGAAAATGCTGAATACAAATCTACTGCTTGAAGGAAATTGCCGAAAACTGAAAACCCTCAACACCCAGAATGTGCTTTCTAACCCGGAGTGGGATAGTAGCGACCATAGGGCGGAGATCTATCTATTACAACTTCAATGAAATGGAGCAATACAAATTCAAGCAATAAGCTGGAGAGTGACTGCCAGTACTACTGGACAGTTTACAATTTCATATTATATGCCTGTCAAGACGTTAGAACTGAATATAAGAATCATACAATACAATATAGTCTATTCTTGACTGAGTTCAAGAACCATATGAAACTATTACAACTTCTGATTTTCTGTTTTTCACAAATCTGCAATGTCTGGTTAAAAACAGCAGTCTAAGAAAGCATATAGATGCCCACAACTCCCTATTCCCTTGCTCGAATGAACTGATCTTTAAATCACAAACTCCCAACACAATGGCGCTCTAGATAACATGAAAAGACGGACTCTAAACACCCCAAACCATTAAATGCACAATTCCCAATGATGCAAATGGTACGGCCTTGAAGGAAAAGGCGATTTTCTTTTTAAAAATAATGCAAGCTCTATAAAATCTGAAAACTGGAGAATATGATGACTTAGGACAAACAAAAAGAATGAGATGATACCCAGAAAGACTTCTTTTGTATTTTCCAAAATATGAGTGAAACATGCAATCTGCTGTGTATAAAAATGCAATAAGCTGAAACACTAAAATGCCAATAACAGATCTTACAATGCAAAACTGAACACAAATGAAATAGCTAAGATGCACTCACAAATAAACTATTAATCACCACTAGTCGTTGTCTTTCAAACGAGAAGAGATGCCCAAACTAGGAGGTCTTCATCCCTCGAAGCAATCCAGAATCAATCCGGCAGCATAACGGTGTAATTTCCAAGATAACCCCAATGATGCACCAAGACTCCTCTTTATAACCTTCAATTGACTTTGCAAAACCCTAAAATCAGCTTTTAGGTCAAACTTCACCTTCCTCAAGATTGGGCGTACTTTCTCCTTAAGGCTTAATAAATGATATTTTAATTAAAACATCATACTTTGATTAAAGCGCCCATCGTACCCTGCTTTGACTTAGGGAAATATTAAATCATTTCATAATGAAGGCGCCCCCCCTCAAGGAACCACCTTTTAAACACGACATTAAGTCATTAAGTCTAAGCCCAAGGTCAACGTTTAATTATAATAATTAAAACGAGACTTTTAATTCTTAAATGACTTGAAGCTTATTTCTCCATGCCCTTAAGCCACACATCAAGAAGTCAACCCATCATTCTCGGCTTCCAAGTCAACCAACCCGAAATTATCCGAAAGTCACAAAAATAGAATTTACTTCAAAAATAGTAAATTCCAAAAGTGCTCAATGCCGAGATGAACATACCATCGCTGAAGCCCTCTCGAAACCCAGAAGGAATCCGCCATTTAATCCATCATATCTGAACAATGACCTCCTCAAAAATAGGAAACCCTAATTTATCTTCCGACTAGCCTTCGGGTTTCCAGAAAAAAGGCCAACGGTCACAAGAACAATCAGGTTTGAGAAGGGGACATTACAATCCGCCCTTCCCAAAATTGCTTGTCCTCAAGCAATACCGCCACAACTCCAGTAGTTTGAAGACTAATCCATACGCAACAAGTATGATCCCTGGTTCCCAAATGCGTCTCAGGAACAACCCACCATGCTTCCGCTGCGCCACTCTGATCACATCAATGAAAATATCGTGCCAATGCTGCACTGACTCCCCTTGTAACTCCAAAGTGTTACGATCTATGATTCTCAAACTGAAAGATCTTAAAGGAAGGAAATCAAAATCATGCAACATCTCATGTCCACGATCCCCCGAATTAACAGTATCAACCATACTACTGTCAATCACCATTCCAAGCAATAGAAGAGATAGACTATTCAAATCAAAATTGAACCCCTCCCCATACCTCCATATGGTAACAAACGGGACCATGACTGCAAGTGTGACCCCTAAAAATCTTCTTACCAGGAAGGAAGCATTCCTTCGCAAGAGCTCAACAAACTCATACTCATGTCTCCGCATAAAGCTACCATGCCTCATCTGAATTATCATGGCACAACTATGAAGTCTGAAGAATTTTTTCACAACCCCAACCCCAAGAGTCTCAAAATATAGATTCAAAGTATGGGGTAGCTCATTGTCATGAACCAATAATGAAAATAAACCATCAGAATTTGCATTACAAACCTCCAAAGTGGCTGAAAAACACGCTAAAGCCATCTCCATCAGAAAACTACCACTTCTTTGATCAAGAGTGAGGTACCAACTCTCCTGAATGATAGTAACTCCATAAGTAAGGTGGCTGGTCTGCCTCCAACCAGCAAACTCGTGTCTCAAAATCTGCCCTTGTCTGAGCTGAAAGTCACTTCCAAGAACTACCGATCGTTGATCTTTCCAACCCAAATTCAAAATTTCTCTCCAATCCATTTGTTGATGAACAAACGGAACCATCAAGTAGCTGGAAATGAAGGGAACAACATCAACAAGTCTGGAAGTTTGTTCCTTATCCCTCCAAGAGTCTTTTCCATAAGTAATAAACTCTGACAACCCAAGTTGAGAATCCCAAACATGGATACTCAACTGGAAGTGATTTTCAACACACTGCAAAGAAATCTCTACACATTCCAAAGTGCTAGTGAAAACCAAGTGCCTTCTCACGAAACTGATGCCCCTTCTAGTAAATCCTTGAAGCTTAACCAAGAAAGCTTCCACATTAAGGGAGTATGAAACATAGAGTGGCTTCAATTTCCGCTCCCAAAACTGATCAATATGATTCCAAACATCATTCCACCCAAGGGATGGATTGTCAAGAGTGCAACTACCAAAGTCTAGTTCACCTTTTCCCCATTCCTCCTGAGTAGTAGGTCTGAAATCTTCACTCGTTGCTGCTGTGATGAAGTTACCAACAGCTACCAAGACTTGTCTCTTCAACACCTTGATGTCATAGATGTTGAAATTACCTTGCTTCGTCACCTCCCATGTAGAACCTTCATCCTCAAAGCCACTTATGCATCCATTACTACTCAACATACGTGGCACATCCTCATGGAGTGATATCGAAGCATCCAAGCACTGGAAACCAGAATCAGTTTCATTCTCCATTTCATCCTCTACTTCATAGAGAGGATTATCATAACTTTTCTCATCACCTTCTTGAAAAAGAGGATTGTCATAAACTTGAAAGTCATTCCTTTCATCTTGCTGCTCCAAATCTGCACATGCAACCTTTGATTTTCTTGTGAAACCTTCAAGATCAAACTCCTCTCGAAGACTATCAATCTCATCAATTACTTGCTTGATTTCTCCAGCTCTTCGTGCATCCTCTTGCTCCTTGAAAAGTTTGAAATCTGCAAACTGGTCTTCAACCTTTCTTAGAGCCAACTGAGTTTCTTTCAACTCGTCCTCTGTTGATTTAAGCTCCAAGGTGAGCTCTTCAACCATACTCTCCCTTTCTTCGAAAACAATGAAGGCCTTCTTTGCAGATTCAGCGGCATGATCTTGATCTTCAATCAAGTGTATGAATGCTGATTTCAATGTCTCCAAAGAGCCTCTGATAAGTTGCAAGTTAGGAAGAGCAACTTCATCCTTAACTCCACTTCGTCTCTCTTCCGACTGAGCCTTCCAATAGAGATCATCAACCAAATTGTGTGTGCGATCAAATAGGGATAGCGCTTGTACTTCTTTTCCAAAAGATACCTTGCATTGATCTTCCCACTCATGAACATGCAAAGACGGTGAACTGCCGATAGGCTGCAACTGAAAATCAGAACTTCGTTCCTTGCCTTTGCTGCCCTCTTTGCTACTCCAACATTCTTGTACTTCCCCACCAACTAGCAGAGAATGCTCATCATCATAAAAAGCATCATACTCCACAAATTCTTCAACCCATTGCTTGCAACCAGCTTCGTGCATTGATAAATCTGATTTGTGTTTAATAACACTTTCAAACTCTCCATCTTCAAGAGCCATATGGTCTTCTAGCTCTTCTTCTTCATCACCGCCTCCTTGATCAAACATTAGACCAGCATCCAACCTGCTCAAGGAATCATATTTGTCCGCTGTTCGGAAAGTTTCTGTAACCACAAATTCCTCTTTAGTGGCTGCAACCACTCCAAAGAGATCATTATGGAATTTTGTGGAACAATCTTCTTCTTCAAAGACAACTTCTCCTCCAAGGGCCACCTCATAGTCTACTGTGCAACCTGGTTCTTGTTCTTCATCAGGATCAAAGGGAAACTTATCCCACACAGGTTCTTTAACATAACTTGATGCCATCACACCTGGATCCCAAATGCTAGTGAGCTGATTAAGATGATCAACTGGAAAAAACTTATCATGCTCCCCTTGTAGTGATGACTCTTTGAATAAGTCAAGTCCTAATTCACTTAAGCTGAAATCATCAAAAAAGTTTCTCTCCAATGGCTCAGTTTGCTGATCAATCCCAAGACCAACAATGTCACCCCCGAAATGAAGTGAAGAATCTTCAATGTTTGGTGTTTGAAAAACTTCATCTTCATTATCTTCTATGGAACCCTCATGAGAGATTATGTTGCTGATTTCCTTATGTGGAACTTCTCGGGAAGTTGAGACAGCAACAAGAGCCAATCTATCCCTCACTAAATCTTCAACAAGAGGAGGTACAAACACATCGAAATCATTACCAACATCACCACTTTGGTAACGGTCATAAGCTGATTCAAAGACACCAATAGTATTTCCTTCAACTTGCTCTTCTTCACTTGCTATCCCATGCAAGTCAAAGGGCGTATTATGAGGCTCTTCCACACACTCTTCAACTGTCACGTTTTCTCCTTCGAGCTCACGATCATTTTGATGTGATATGTGCACCTTGTTTGTGCCATCTTCAATGCTAGATGACTGATTTTTCTCTTCAACTTGCATATTTGTCGGCTGCAATCCACAAATAGGCACTTCATCTCCTTCCTTCTTTGATTCTTCGAACATAGCTTGTTCTGCTTCCCTTTTTATCCTTTTCCTAATGTGGTCCACCATCTTCCACTTTTCGGGCTCCACTGACGCCACACACTTCAAATGGGAATCAAATGAAACAATGTACCTATAATCATCTGGCATGGTTTGATATTGCTCACGGAGTTTGACAGCCTCATCTTCACATTGTCTTTTAAACTGTCTGGCATATACAATGAAGTCCCTTACGACATCACTAACCTTCCCTTCCTCCGATGCCATAGTTAAATCTGATTTCTCACGACCCATAGGCCTTAGAAAATGCCACAACTTTGAAACTTCTGAAAACTAATACTGAACTCAGCTCTGACCTCTGATGTAGAATCTGTTTTCTCTGTCAAGTGAACTCTGATGGGCACAGGATGGCAGGATCTTGGCTCTGATACCACTGAAATATTCCGAGCCAAATTTTTTTGATTTTTACAATTAACAAATTACGACAGTGCACCCGTTAAGGTTAGATGAGAAAACCAAAACGTATAGGAAACAACTCTAACCAGAATGGCACCGCTGAGGATGAGCATTGGTCAGAGGGTCTTCTACTCTACTTGCAGAAAGGAACTCAACGTCAAGTATGTGCTACCCAATCCAATGCGGAGTGAGGGGCGACCATATGACGGAGTGATTACAAGATCTACTGCTTGAAAGAAAATGCTGAATACAAAATCTACTGCTTGAAGGAAATTGCCGAAAACTGAAAACCCTCAACACCCAGAATGTGCTTTCTAACCCGGAGTGGGATAGTAGCGACCATAGGGCGGAGATCTATCTATTACAACTTCAATGAAATGGAGCAATACAAATTCAAGCAATAAGCTGGAGAGTGACTGCCAGTACTACTGGACAGTTTACAATTTCATATTATATGCCTGTCAAGACGTTAGAACTGAATATATGAATCATACAATACAATATAGTCTCTTCTTGGCTGAGTTCAAGAACCATATGAAATTATTACAACTTCTGATTTTCTGTTTTCCACAAATCTGCAATGTCTGGTTAAAAACAGCAGTCTAGGAAAACATATAAATGCTCACAACTCCCTAATCCCTTGCTCAAATGAACTGATCTTTAAACCACAAACTCCCAACACAATGGCGCTCAAGATAATATGAAAAGACAGACTCTAAACACCCCAAACCATTAAATGCACAATTCCCAATGATGCTAAATGGTACGGCCTTGAAAGAAAAGGCGATTTTCTTTTTAAAATTAATGCAAGCTCTATAAAATCTGAAAACTGGAGAATATGATGACTTAGGACAAACAAAAAGAATGAGATGATACCCAGAAAGACTTTTTTTGTATTTTCCAAAATATGAGTGAAACATGCAATCTGCTGTGTATAAAATGCAATAAGCTGAAACACTAAAATGCCAATAACAGATCTTACAATGCAAAACTGAACACAAATGAAATAGCTAAGATGCACTCACAAGTAAACTAATAATCACCACTAGTCGTTGTCTTTCAAACGAGAAGAGATGCCCAAACTAGGAGGTCTTCATCCCTCGAAGCAATCCAGAATCAATCCGGCAGCATAACGGTATAATTTCCAAGATACCAAAAATGATGCACAAGACTCCTTTTTATAACTTCCGCTTGACTTCACGAAACCCTAAAATCTGCTTTTAGGTCAAAACCTTCATCTCCTCAAGAGGGCGTACTTTCTCTTCAAGGCTTTAGAATTGACATTTTAATTAAATATCATCCTATGAAATATGCGCCCCTCCAACCATTGCTTTGACTTAGGGAAATATTAAATCATTTCTCAATGAGGGCACCACCCTCAAAGACCCACCTTTTAAAATCAACATTAAGTCATTAAGTCAGCTTCAAGGGTCACCTAAATTATAATAATTAAAACGGACTTTTAATTTAAATGACTTACGATTCTACGCTGCCCCGAAGCCACAATTAAGAAGTCAATCATCATCGAAGTCGAAGTCAACCAACCCCGGAAATTATCCGAAAGTCGCTAAAAAATAGAATTTACTAAAAATAGTGCAAATTCCAAAAGTAAGCTCACGAGATGAAACTGATACCCACCGCTGGCCCTCTCAAAACCCGTATGAACTGCCCATTTAATCCATCATCTCTCAACAATGACCTCCTCAAAAATGGAAACCCTAATTTATCTTCCGACTAGCCTTCGGGTTTCCAGAAAAAAGGCCAACGGTCACAAGAACAATCAGGTTTGAGAAGGGGACATTACAATCCGCCCTTCCCAAAATTGCTTGTCCTCAAGCAATACCGCCACAACTCCAGTAGTTTGAAGACTAATCCATACGCAACAAGTATGATCCCTGGTTCCCAAATGCGTCTCAGGAACAACCCACCATGCTTCCGCTGCGCCACTCTGATCACATCAATGAAAATATCGTGCCAATGCTGCACTGACTCCCCTTGTAACTCCAAAGTGTTACCATCTATGATTCTCAAACTGAAAGATCTTAAAGGAAGGAAATCAAAATCATGCAACATCTCATGTCCACGATCCCCCGAATTAACAGTATCAACCATACTACTGTCAATCACCATTCCAAGCAATAGGAGAGATAGACTATTCAAATCAAAATCGAACCCCTCCCCATACCTCCATATGGTAACAAACGGGACCATGACTGCAAGTGTGACCCCTAAAAATCTTCTTACCAGGAAGGAAGCATTCCTTCGCAAGAGCTCAACAAACTCATACTCATGTCTCCGCATAAAGCTACCATGCCTCATCTGAATTATCATGGCACAACTATGAAGTCTGAAGAATTTTTTCACAACCCCAACCCCAAGAGTCTCAAAATATAGATTCGAAGTATGGGGTAGCTCATTGTCATGAACCAATAATGAAAATAAACTATCAGAATTTGCATTACAAACCTCCAAAGTGGCTGAAAAACACGCTAAAGCCATCTCCATCAGAAAACTACCACTTCTTTGATCAAGAGTGAGGTACCAACTCTCCTGAATGATAGTAACTCCATAAGTAAGGTGGCTGGTCTGCCTCCAACCAGCAAACTCGTGTCTCAAAATCTGCCCTTGTCTGAGCTGAAAGTCACTTCCAAGAACTACCGATCGTTGATCTTTCCAACCCAAATTCAAAATTTCTCTCCAATCCATTTGTTGATGAACAAACAGAACCATCAAGTAGCTGGAAATGAAGGGAACAACATCAACAAGTCTGGAAGTTTGTTCCTTATCCCTCCAAGAGTCTTTTCCATAAGTAATAAACTCTGACAACCCAAGTTGAGAATCCCAAACATGGATACTCAATTGGAAGTGATTTTCAACACACTGCAAAGAAATCTCTACACATTCCAAAGTGCTAGTGAAAACCAAGTGCCTTCTCACGAAACTGATGCCCCTTCTAGTAAATCCTTGAAGCTTAACCAAGAAAGCTTCCACATTAAGGGAGTATGAAACATAGAGTGGCTTCAATTTCCGCTCCCAAAACTGATCAATATGATTCCAAACATCATTCCACCCAAGGGATGGATTGTCAAGAGTGCAACTACCAAAGTCTAGTTCACCTTTTCCCCATTCCTCCTGAGTAGTAGGTCTGAAATCTTCACTCGTTGCTGCTGTGATGAAGTTACCAACAGCTACCAAGACTTGTCTCTTCAACACCTTGATGTCATAGATGTTGAAATTACCTTGCTTCGTCAACTCCCATGTAGAACCTTCATCCTCAGAGCCACTTATGCATCCATTACTACTCAACATACGTGGCACATCCTCATGGAGTGATATCGAAGCAACCAAGCACTGGAAACCAAAATCAGTTTCATTCTCCATTTCATCCTCTACTTCATAGAGAGGATTATCATAACTTTTCTCATCACCTTCTTGAAAAAGAGGATTGTCATAAACTTGAAAGTCATTCCTTTCATCTTGCTGCTCCAAATCTGCACATGCAACCTTTGATTTTCTTGTGAAACCTTCAAGATCAAACTCCTCTCGAAGACTATCAACCTCATCAATTACTTGCTTGATTTCTCCAGCTCTTCGTGCATCCTCTTGCTCCTTGAAAAGTTTGAAATCTGCAAACTGGTCTTCAACCTTTCTTAGAGCCAACTGAGTTTCTTTCAACTTGTCCTCTGTTGATTTAAGCTCCAAGGTGAGCTCATCAACCATACTCTCCCTTTCTTCGAAAACAATGAAGGCCTTCTTTGCAGATTCAACGGCATGATCTTGATCTTCAATCAAGTGTATGAATGCTGATTTCAATGTCTCCAAAGAGCCTCTGATAAGTTGCAAGTTAGGAAGAGCAACTTCATCCTTAACTCCACTTCGTCTCTCTTCCGACTGAGCCTTCCAATAGAGATCATCAACCAAATTGTGTGTGCGATCAAATAGGGATAGCGCTTGTACTTCTTTTCCAAAAGATACCTTGCATTGATCTTCCCACTCATGAACATGCAAAGACGGTGAACTGCTGATAGGCTGCAACTGAAAATCAGAACTTCGTTCCTTGCCTTTGCTGCCCTCTTTGCTACTCCAACATTCTTGTACTTCACCACCAACTAGCAGAGAATGCTCATCATCATAAAAAGCATCATACTCCACAAATTCTTCAACCCATTGCTTACAATCAGCTTCGTGCATTGATAAATCTGATTTGTGTTTAGTAACACTTTCAAACTCTCCATCTTCAAGAGCCATATGGTCTTCTAGCTCTTCTTCTTCATCACTGCCTCCTTGATCAAACATTAGACCAGCATCCAACCTGTTCAAGGAATCATATTTGTCCGCTGTTCGGAAAGTTTCTGTAACCACAAATTCCTCTTTAGTGGCTGCAACCACTCCAAAGAGATCATTATGGAATTTTGTGGAACAATCTTCTTCTTCAAAGACAACTTCTCCTCCAAGGGCCACCTCATAGTCTACTGTGCAACCTGGTTCTTGTTCTTCATCAGGATCAAAGGGAAACTTATCCCACACATGTTCTTTAACATAACTTGATGCCATCACACCCGGATCCCAAATGCTAGTGAGCTGATTAAGATGATCAACTGGAAAAAACTTATCATGCTCCCCTTGTAGTGATGACTCTTTGAATAAGTCAAATCCTAATTCACTTAAGCTGAAATCATCAAAAAAGTTTCTCTCCAATGGCTCAGTTTGCTGATCAATCCCAAGACCAACAATGTCACCCCCGAAATGAAGTGAAGAATCTTCAATGTTTGGTGTTTGAAAAACTTCATCTTCATTATCTTCTATGGAACCCTCATGAGAGATTATGTTGCTGATTTCCTTATGTGGAACTTCTCGGGAAGTTGAGACAGCAACAAGAGCCAATCTATCCCTCACTGAATCTTCAACAAGAGGAGGTACAAACACATCAAAATCATTACCAACATCACCACTTTGGTAACGGTCATAAGCTGATTCAAAGACACCAATAGTATTTCCTTCAACTTGCTCTTCTTCACTTGCTATCACATGCAAGTCAAGGGGCGTATTATGGGGCTCTACCCTTAACTCTTCACTTGCCAAGGTATCTTCATCAAGCTCACGTTCTTTTTGATGTGATATGTGCACCTTGTTTGTGCCATCTTCAATGCTAGATGACTGATTTTTCTCTTCAACTTGCATATTTGTCGGCTGCAATCCACAAATAGGCACTTCATCTCGTTCCTTCTTTGATTCTTCAAACATAGCTTGTTTTGCTTCCCTTTTTATCCTTTTCCTAATGTGGTCCACCATCTTCCACTTTTCGGGCTCCACTGACGCCACACACTTCAAATGGGAATCAAATGAAACATTGTACCTATAATCATCTGGCATGGTTTGATATTGCTCACGGAGTTTGACAGCCTCATCTTCACATTGTCTTTTAAACTGTCTGGCATATACAATGAAGTCCCTTACGACATCACTAACCTTCCCTTCCTCCGATGCCATAGTTAAATCTGATTTCTCACGACCCATAGGCCTTAGAAAATGCCACAACTTTGAAACTTCTGAAAACTAATACTGAACTCAGCTCTGACCTCTGATGTAGAATCTGTTTTCTCTGTCAAGTGAACTCTGATGGGCACAGGATGGCAGGATCTTGGCTCTGATACCACTGAAATATTCCGAGCCAAATTTTTTTGATTTTTACAATTAACAAATTACGACAGTGCACCCGTTAAGGTTAGATGAGAAAACCAAAACGTATAGGAAACAACTCTAACCAGAATGGCACCGCTGAGGATGAGCATTGGTCAGAGGGTCTTCTACTCTACTTGCAGAAAGGAACTCAACGTCAAGTATGTGCTACCCAATCCAATGCGGAGTGAGGGGCGACCATATGACGGAGTGATTACAAGATCTACTGCTTGAAAGAAAATGCTGAATACAAAATCTACTGCTTGAAGGAAATTGCCGAAAACTGAAAACCCTCAACACCCAAAATGTGCTTTCTAACCCGGAGTGGGATAGTAGCGACCATAGGGCGGAGATCTATCTATTACAACTTCAATGAAATGGAGCAATACAAATTCAAGCAATAAGCTGGAGAGTGACTGCCAGTACTACTGGACAGTTTACAATTTCATATTATATGCCTGTCAAGACGTTAGAACTGAATATATGAATCATACAATACAATATAGTCTCTTCTTGGCTGAGTTCAAGAACCATATGAAATTATTACAACTTCTGATTTTCTGTTTTTCACAAATCTGCAATGTCTGGTTAAAAACAGCAGTCTAGGAAAACATATAAATGCTCACAACTCCCTAATCCCTTGCTCAAATGAACTGATCTTTAAACCACAAACTCCCAACACAATGGCGCTCAAGATAATATGAAAAGACAGACTCTAAACACCCCAAACCATTAAATGCACAATTCCCAATGATGCTAAATGGTACGGCCTTGAAAGAAAAGGCGATTTTCTTTTTAAAATTAATGCAAGCTCTATAAAATCTGAAAACTGGAGAATATGATGACTTAGGACAAACAAAAAGAATGAGATGATACCCAGAAAGACTTTTTTTGTATTTTCCAAAATATGAGTGAAACATGCAATCTGCTGTGTATAAAATGCAATAAGCTGAAACACTAAAATGCCAATAACAGATCTTACAATGCAAAACTGAACACAAATGAAATAGCTAAGATGCACTCACAAGTAAACTAATAATCACCACTAGTCGTTGTCTTTCAAACGAGAAGAGATGCCCAAACTAGGAGGTCTTCATCCCTCGAAGCAATCCAGAATCAATCCGGCAGCATAACGGTATAATTTCCAAGATACCAAAAATGATGCACAAGACTCCTTTTTATAACTTCCGCTTGACTTCACGAAACCCTAAAATCTGCTTTTAGGTCAAAACCTTCATCTCCTCAAGAGGGCGTACTTTCTCTTCAAGGCTTTAGAATTGACATTTTAATTAAATATCATCCTATGAAATATGCGCCCCTCCAACCATTGCTTTGACTTAGGGAAATATTAAATCATTTCTCAATGAGGGCGCCACCCTCAAAGACCCACCTTTTAAAATCAACATTAAGTCATTAAGTCTAAGCCAAGGGTCAACGTTAAATTATAATAATTAAAACGTGACTTTTTAATTTAAATGACTTAGCTTATTTCTCCGACAGTGCCCTGAAGCCAATACTGAAGAAGTCAACTGATCATTCTGAAGCCGGAAGTCAACCAACCTGAGCTCATCTGGAAAGCTGCCAAAAATAGAATTTACTAAAAATAGTAAATTCCAAAAAGTGCTCTGAATGCCGAGATGAACATACCACTGCGAAGCCCTCTGAAAACCCAGAAGGAATCCGCCATTTAATCCATCATCTCTGAACAATGACCTCCTCAAAAATAGGAAACCCTAATTTATCTTCCGACTAGCCTTCGGGTTTCCAGAAAAAAGGCCAACGGTCACAAGAACAATCAGGTTTGAGAAGGGGACATTACAATCCGCCCTTCCCAAAATTGCTTGTCCTCAAGCAATACCGCCACAACTCCAGTAGTTTGAAGACTAATCCATACGCAACAAGTATGATCCCTGGTTCCCAAATGCGTCTCAGGAACAACCCACCATGCTTCCGCTGCGCCACTCTGATCACATCAATGAAAATATCGTGCCAATGCTGCACTGACTCCCCTTGTAACTCCAAAGTGTTACGATCTATGATTCTCAAACTGAAAGATCTTAAAGGAAGGAAATCAAAATCATGCAACATCTCATGTCCACGATCCCCCGAATTAACAGTATCAACCATACTACTGTCAATCACCATTCCAAGCAATAGAAGAGATAGACTATTCAAATCAAAATTGAACCCCTCCCCATACCTCCATATGGTAACAAACGGGACCATGACTGCAAGTGTGACCCCTAAAAATCTTCTTACCAGGAAGGAAGCATTCCTTCGCAAGAGCTCAACAAACTCATACTCATGTCTCCGCATAAAGCTACCATGCCTCATCTGAATTATCATGGCACAACTATGAAGTCTGAAGAATTTTTTCACAACCCCAACCCCAAGAGTCTCAAAATATAGATTCGAAGTATGGGGTAGCTCATTGTCATGAACCAATAATGAAAATAAACTATCAGAATTTGCATTACAAACCTCCAAAGTGGCTGAAAAACACGCTAAAGCCATCTCCATCAGAAAACTACCACTTCTTTGATCAAGAGTGAGGTACCAACTCTCCTGAATGATAGTAACTCCATAAGTAAGGTGGCTGGTCTGCCTCCAACCAGCAAACTCGTGTCTCAAAATCTGCCCTTGTCTGAGCTGAAAGTCACTTCCAAGAACTACCGATCGTTGATCTTTCCAACCCAAATTCCAAATTTCCCTCCAATCCATTTGTTGATGAACAAACGGAACCATCAAGTAGCTGGAAATGAAGGGAACAACATCAACAAGTCTGGAAGTTTGTTCCTTATCCCTCCAAGAGTCTTTTCCATAAGTAATAAACTCTGACAACCCAAGTTGAGAATCCCAAACATGGATACTCAACTGGAAGTGATTTTCAACACACTGCAAAGAAATCTCTACACATTCCAAAGTGCTAGTGAAAACCAAGTGCCTTCTCACGAAACTGATGCCCCTTCTAGTAAATCCTTGAAGCTTAACCATGAAAGCTTCCACATTAAGGGAGTATGAAACATAGAGTGGCTTCAATTTCCGCTCCCAAAACTGATCAATATGATTCCAAACATCATTCCACCCAAGGGATGGATTGTCAAGAGTGCAACTACCAAAGTCTAGTTCACCTTTTCCCCATTCCTCCTGAGTAGTAGGTCTGAAATCTTCACTCGTTGCTGCTGTGATGAAGTTACCAACAGCTACCAAGACTTGTCTCTTCAACACCTTGATGTCATAGATGTTGAAATTACCTTGCTTCGTCACCTCCCATGTAGAACCTTCATCCTCAAAGCCACTTATGCATCCATTACTACTCAACATACGTGGCACATCCTCATGGAGTGATATCGAAGCATCCAAGCACTGGAAACCAGAATCAGTTTCATTCTCCATTTCATCCTCTACTTCATAGAGAGGATTATCATAACTTTTCTCATCACCTTCTTGAAAAAGAGGATTGTCATAAACTTGAAAGTCATTCCTTTCATCTTGCTGCTCCAAATCTGCACATGCAACCTTTGATTTTCTTGTGAGACCTTCAAGATCAAACTCCTCTCGAAGACTATCAACCTCATCAATTACTTGCTTGATTTCTCCAGCTCTTCGTGCATCCTCTTGCTCCTTGAAAAGTTTGAAATCTGCAAACTGGTCTTCAACCCTTCTTAGAGCCAACTGAGTTTCTTTCAACTCGTCCTCTGTTGATTTAAGCTCCAAGGTGAGCTCTTCAACCATACTCTCCCTTTCTTCGAAAACAATAAAGGCCTTCTTTGCAGATTCAACGGCATGATCTTGATCTTCAATCAAGTGTATGAATGCTGATTTCAATGTCTCCAAAGAGCCTCTGATAAGTTGCAAGTTAGGAAGAGCAACTTCATCCTTAACTCCACTTCGTCTCTCTTCAGACTGAGCCTTCCAATAGAGATCATCAACCAAATTGTGTGTGCGATCAAATAGGGATAGCGCTTGTACTTCTTTTCCAAAAGATACCTTGCATTGATCTTCCCACTCATGAACATGCAAAGACGGTGAACTGCTGATAGGCTGCAACTGAAAATCAGAACTTCGTTCCTTGCCTTTGCTGCCCTCTTTGCTACTCCAACATTCTTGTACTTCACCACCAACTAGCAGAGAATGCTCATCATCATAAAAAGCATCATACTCCACAAATTCTTCAACCCATTGCTTGCAACCAGCTTCGTGTATTGATAAATCTGATTTGTGTTTAGTAACACTTTCAAACTCTCCATCTTCAAGAGCCATATGGTCTTCCAGCTCTTCTTCTTCATCACTGCTTCCTTGATCAAACATTAGACCAGCATCCAACCTGCTCAAGGAATCATATTTGTCCGCTGTTCGGAAAGTTTCTGTAACCACAAATTCCTCTTTAGTGGCTGCAACCACTCCAAAGAGATCATTATGGAATTTTGTGGAACAATCTTCTTCTTCAAAGACAACTTCTCCTCCAAGGGCCACCTCATAGTCTACTGTGCAACCTGGTTCTTGTTCTTCATCAGGATCAAAGGGAAACTTATCCCACACAGGTTCTTTAACATAACTTGATGCCATCACACCCGGATCCCAAATGCTAGTGAGCTGATTAAGATGATCAACTGGAAAAAACTTATCATGCTCCCCTTGTAGTGATGACTCTTTGAATAAGTCAAATCCTAATTCACTTAAGCTGAAATCATCAAAAAAGTTTCTCTCCAATGGCTCAGTTTGCTGATCAATCCCAAGACCAACAATGTCACCCCCGAAATGAAGTGAAGAATCTTCAATGTTTGGTGTTTGAAAAACTTCATCTTCATTATCTTCTATGGAACCCTCATGAGAGATTATGTTGCTGATTTCCTTATGTGGAACTTCTCGGGAAGTTGAGACAGCAACAAGAGCCAATCTATCCCTCACTAAATCTTCAACAAGAGGAGGTACAAACACATCGAAATCATTACCAACATCACCACTTTGGTAACGGTCATAAGCTGATTCAAAGACACCAATAGTATTTCCTTCAACTTGCTCTTCTTCACTTGCTATCACATGCAAGTCAAGGGGCGTATTATGAGGCTCTTCCACACTCTTCAACTGTCACGTTTTCTCCTTCGAGCTCACGATCATTTTGATGTGATATGTGCACTTTGTTTGTGCCATCTTCAATGCTAGATGACTGATTTTTCTCTTCAACTTGCATATTTGTCGGCTGCAATCCACAAATAGGCACTTCATCTCCTTCCTTCTTTGATTCTTCGAACATAGCTTGTTCTGCTTCCCTTTTTATCCTTTTCCTAATGTGGTCCACCATCTTCCACTTTTCGGGCTCCACTGACGCCACACACTTCAAATGGGAATCAAATGAAACAATGTACCTATAATCATCTGGCATGGTTTGATATTGCTCACGGAGTTTGACAGCCTCATCTTCACATTGTCTTTTAAACTGTCTGGCATATACAATGAAGTCCCTTACGACATCACTAACCTTCCCTTCCTCCGATGCCATAGTTAAATCTGATTTCTCACGACCCATAGGCCTTAGAAAATGCCACAACTTTGAAACTTCTGAAAACTAATACTGAACTCAGCTCTGACCTCTGATGTAGAATCTGTTTTCTCTGTCAAGTGAACTCTGATGGGCACAGGATGGCAGGATCTTGGCTCTGATACCACTGAAATATTCCGAGCCAAATTTTTTTGATTTTTACAATTAACAAATTACGACAGTGCACCCGTTAAGGTTAGATGAGAAAACCAAAACGTATAGGAAACAACTCTAACCAGAATGGCACCGCTGAGGATGAGCATTGGTCAGAGGGTCTTCTACTCTACTTGCAGAAAGGAACTCAACGTCAAGTATGTGCTACCCAATCCAATGCGGAGTGAGGGGCGACCATATGACGGAGTGATTACAAGATCTACTGCTTGAAAGAAAATGCTGAATACAAAATCTACTGCTTGAAGGAAATTGCCGAAAACTGAAAACCCTCAACACCCAGAATGTGCTTTCTAACCCGGAGTGGGATAGTAGCGACCATAGGGCGGAGATCTATCTATTACAACTTCAATGAAATGGAGCAATACAAATTCAAGCAATAAGCTGGAGAGTGACTGCCAGTACTACTGGACAGTTTACAATTTCATATTATATGCCTGTCAAGACGTTAGAACTGAATATATGAATCATACAATACAATATAGTCTCTTCTTGGCTGAGTTCAAGAACCATATGAAATTATTACAACTTCTGATTTTCTGTTTTTCACAAATCTGCAATGTCTGGTTAAAAACAGCAGTCTAGGAAAACATATAAATGCTCACAACTCCCTAATCCCTTGCTCAAATGAACTGATCTTTAAACCACAAACTCCCAACACAATGGCGCTCAAGATAATATGAAAAGACAGACTCTAAACACCCCAAACCATTAAATGCACAATTCCCAATGATGCTAAATGGTACGGCCTTGAAAGAAAAGGCGATTTTCTTTTTAAAATTAATGCAAGCTCTATAAAATCTGAAAACTGGAGAATATGATGACTTAGGACAAACAAAAAGAATGAGATGATACCCAGAAAGACTTTTTTTGTAGTTTCCAAAATATGAGTGAAACATGCAATCTGCTGTGTATATAATGCAATAAGCTGAAACACTAAAATGCCAATAACAGATCTTACAATGCAAAACTGAACACAAATGAAATAGCTAAGATGCACTCACAAGTAAACTAATAATCACCACTAGTCGTTGTCTTTCAAACGAGAAGAGATGCCCAAACTAGGAGGTCTTCATCCCTCGAAGCAATCCAGAATCAATCCGGCAGCATAACGGTATAATTTCCAAGATAATCCCAATGATGCACCAAGACCTCTCTTTATAACCTTCAATTGACTTTGCAAAACCCTAAAATCAGTTTTTAGGTCAAACTTCACCCTCCTCAAGATTGGGTGTACTTTCTCCTCAAGGCATTATAAATGATATTTTAATTAAATATCATCCTATGAAATATGCCTCCAACCATTGCTTTGACTTAGGGAAATATTAAATCATTTCAATGAGGGAGCCACCCTCAGTAATCTGTTCTTTTAGTAATCAAATATTAAGTCATTAAGTCTAGTTTTCAAGGGTCAACGTTAAATTATACAATAAAACGACTTTTAATTTAAATGACTTAACTCTTTTCTCTGAAAATGCCCTGAAGCCAATACTGATGAAGTCAATTGATCAAACTGAAGCCGGGAGTCAACCAACCTGAGCTCATCTGGAAGGCTGCCAAAAATAGAATTTACTAAAAATAGTAAATTCCAAAAGTGTTTCCTTTAGATGAACAGCCATCACAAGCCTCTAAAACCCGTATATGAACTGCATTTAATCCATCATCTCCAACAATGACCTCCTCAAAAATAGGAAACCCTAATTTATCTTCCTCCACTAGCCTTCGGGTTTCCAAAAGGCCAACGGTCATAAGAATACCAAGCTCGAAGGGACATTACAATCCGCCCTTCCCAAAATTGCTTGTCCTCAAGCAATACCACCACAACTCCAGTAGTTTGAAGACTAATCCATACGCAACAAGTATGATCCCTGGTTCCCAAATGCGTCTCAGGAACAACCCACCATGCTTCCGCTGCGCCACTCTGATCACATCAATGAAAATATCGTGCCAATGCTGCACTGACTCCCCTTGTAACTCCAAAGTGTTACCATCTATGATTCTCAAACTGAAAGATCTTAAAGGAAGGAAATCAAAATCATGCAACATCTCATGTCCACGATCCCCCGAATTAACAGTATCAACCATACTACTGTCAATCACCATTCCAAGCAATAGAAGAGATAGACTATTCAAATCAAAATCGAACCCCTCCCCATACCTCCATATGGTAACAAACGGGACCATGACTGCAAGTGTGACCCCTAAAAATCTTCTTACCAGGAAGGAAGCATTCCTTCGCAAGAGCTCAACAAACTCATACTCATGTCTCCGCATAAAGCTACCATGCCTCATCTGAATTATCATGGCACAACTATGAAGTCTGAAGAATTTTTTCACAACCCCAACCCCAAGAGTCTCAAAATATAGATTCAAAGTATGGGGTAGCTCATTGTCATGAACCAATAATGAAAATAAACCATCAGAATTTGCATTACAAACCTCCAAAGTGGCTGAAAAACACGCTAAAGCCATCTCCATCAGAAAACTACCACTTCTTTGATCAGGAGTGAGGTACCAACTCTTCTGAATGAAAGTAACTCCATAAGTAAGGTGGCTGGTCTGCCTCCAACCAGCAAACTCGTGTCTCAAAATCTTCCCTTGTCTGAGCTGAAAGTCACTTCCAAGAACTACCGATCGTTGATCTTTCCAACCCAAATTCAAAATTTCTCTCCAATCCATTTGTTGATGAACAAACGGAACCATCAAGTAGCTGGAAATGAAGGGAACAACATCAACAAGTCTGGAAATTTGTTCCTTATCCCTCCAAGAGTCTTTTCCATAAGTAATAAACTCTGACAACCCAAGTTGAGAATCCCAAGCATGGATATCCAACTGAAAGTGATTTTCAACACACTGCAAAAAAATCTCTACACATTCCAAAGTGCTATTGAGAACCAAGTGCCTTCTCAAGAAACTGATGCCCCTTCTAGTAAATCCTTGAAGCTTAACCATGAAAGCTTCCACCTTAAGGGAGTATGAAACATAAAGTGGCTTCAAATTCAGCTCCCAAAACTGACCAATATGATTCCAAACATCATTCCACCCAAGGGATGGATTGTCAAGAGTGCACCCACCAAAGTCTAGTTCACCTTTTTCCCATTCCTCCTGAGTAGTAGGTCTGAAATCTTCACTTCTTGCTGCTGTAATGTAGTTACCAACAGCTACCAAGACTTGTCTCATTAACACCTTGATGTCATAGATGTTGAAATTTCCTTGCTTCGTCACCTCCCATGTAGAACCTTCATCCTCAAAGCCACTTATGCATCCACAACTACTCAACATACGTGGCACATCCTCATGGAGTGACATCAAAGCATCCAAGCACCGAAAACCAGAATCAGTTTCATTCTCCATTTCATCCTCTACTTCATAGAGAGGATTTTCATAACTTTTCTCATCACCTTCTTGAAAAAGAGGATTGTCATAAACTTGAAAGTCATTCCTTTCATCTTGCTGCTCCAAATCTGCTGCACATGCAACTCCTCGATTTTCTTGTGACCTTCAAGATCGAAACTCCTCTCGGCGACTATCAACCCCCATCAATTACTTGTTTGATTTCTCCAGCCTTCGTGGCATCCTCTTGCTCCCTTGAAAAGTTTGAAATCTGCAAACTGGTCTTCAACCTCTTAGAGCCAACCGAAATATTTTCTTAACTTGCCCTCTCGCTGATTTGCTCCAAGGTGAGTTCTCTCAAATGTACTCTCCCCTTTCTTCTAAAACAATAAAGTGCCCTTCTTTGCAATTTCGAAGGCATAATCTCGATCTTCAATCAAGTGTATGTATGCTGATTTCAATGTCTCCAAAGAGCCTCTGATAAGTTGCAAGTTAGGAAGAGCAACTTCATCCTTAACTCCACTTTGTCTCTCTTCAGACTGAGCCTTCCAATAGATATCATCAACCAAATTGTGTGTACGATCAAATAGGGATAGCGCTTGTACTTCTTTTCCAAAAGATACCTTGCATTGATCTTCCCACTCATGAACATGCAAAGATGGTGAACTGCTGATAGGCTGCAACTGAAAATCAGAACTTCGTTCCTTGCCTTTGCTGCCCTCTTTACTACTCCAACATTCTTGTACTTCACCACCAACTAGCAGAGAATGCTCATCATCATAAAAAGCATCATACTCCACAAATTCTTCAACCCATTGCTGGCAATCAGCTTCGTGCATTGATAAATCTGATTTGTGATTAGTAACACTTTCAAACTCTCCATCTTCAAGAGCCATATGGTCTTCTAGCTCTTCTTCTTCATCACTGCCTCCTTGATCAAACATTAGACCAGCATCCAACCTGCTCAAGGAATCATATTTGTCCGCTGTTCGGAAAGTTTCTGTAACCACAAATTCCTCTTTAGTGGCTGCAACCACTCCAAAGAGATCATTATGGAATTTTGTGGAACAATCTTCTTCTTCAAAGACAACTTCTCCTCCAAGGGCCACCTCATAGTCTACTGTGCAACCTGGTTCTTGTTCTTCATCAAGATCAAAAGGAAACTTATCCCACACAGGTTCATTAACATAACTCGATGCCAACACACCCGGATCCCAACTGCTAGTGAGCTGATTAAGATGATCAACTGAAAAAAACTTACCATGCTCCCCTTGTAGTGATGACTCTTTGAATAAGTCAAGTCCTAATTCACTTAAGCTGAAATCATCAAAAAAGTTTCTCTCCAATGGCTCAGTTTGCTGATCAATCCCAAGACCAACAATGTCACCCCCGAAATGAAGTGAAGAATCTTCAATGTTTGGTGTTTGAAAAACTTCATCTTCATTATCTTCTATGGAACCCTCATGAGAGATTATGTTGCTGATTTCCTTATGTGGAACTTCTCGGGAAGTTGAGACAGCAACAAGAGCCAATCTATCCCTCACTAAATCTTCAACAAGAGGAGGTACAAACACATCGAATTCATTACCAACATCACCACTTTGGTAACGGTCATAAGCTGATTCAAAGACACCAATAGTATTTCCTTCAACTTGCTCTTCTTCACTTGCTATCACATGCAAGTCAAGGGGCGTATTATGAGGCTCTTCCACACACTCTTCAACTATCACGTTTTCTCCTTCGAGCTCACGATCATTTTGATGTGATATGTGCACCTTGTTTGTGCCATCTTCAATGCTAGATGACTGATTTTTCTCTTCAACTTGCATATTTGTCGGCTGCAATCCACAAATAGGCACTTCATCTCCTTCCTTCTTTGATTCTTCGAACAAAGCTTGTTCTGCTTCCCTTTTTATCCTTTTCCTAATGTGGTCCACTATCTTCCACTTTTCGGGCTCCACTGACGCCACACACTTCAAATGGGAATCAAATGAAACATTGTACCTATAATCATCTGGCATGGTTTGATATTGCTCACGGAGTTTGACAGCCTCATCTTCACATTGTCTTTTAAACTGTCTGGCATATTCAATGAAGTCCCTTACGACATCACTAACCTTTCCTTCCTCCGATGCCATAGTTGAATCTGACTTCTCACGACCCATAGGCCTTAGAAAATGCCACAACTTTGAAACTTCTGAAAACTAATACTGAACTCAGCTCTGACCTCTGATGTAGAATCTGTTTTCTCTGTCAAGTGAACTCGATGTGGGCACAGATGGTGATCTTGGCTCCTGATACCACCGAATATTCCGAGCCAAATTTTTGATTTTATAATTAAATAGCTACGACAAGTGCACCTTAAGGTTAGATGAGAAACCAAACGATAGGGGAAACAACTCTAACTCGTGAATGGAAACGCCTGAGGATGAGTTACTGGTCGTGAGGCCTCTTCTAATTTACTTTGGCAGTAGAAGCAACCCACGCTTGGCATGCATCAACCAATGAGTGAGGGCCACCGCTTAATTTATATCATAAGATCTACTGCTTGAAAGAAAATGCTGAATACAAAATCTACTGCTTGAAGGAAATTGCCGAAAACTGAAAACCCTCAACACCCAGAATGTGCTTTCTAACCCGGAGTGGGATAGTAGCGACCATAGGGCGGAGATCTATCTATTACAACTTCAAAGAAATGGAGCAATACAAATTCAAGCAATAAGTTGGAGAGTGACTGCCAGTACTACTGGACAGTTTACAATTTCATATTATATGCCTGTCAAGACGTTAGAACTGAATATATGAATCATACAATACAATATAGTCTCTTCTTGGCTGAGTTCAAGAACCATATGAAATTATTACAACTTCTGATTTTCTGTTTTTCACAAATCTGCAATGTCTGGTTAAAAACAGCAGTCTAGGAAAACATATAAATGCTCACAACTCCCTAATCCCTTGCTCAAATGAACTGATCTTTAAACCACAAACTCCCAACACAATGGCGCTCAAGGTAATATGAAAAGACAGACTCTAAACACCCCAAACCATTAAATGCACAATTCCCAATGATGCTAAATGGTACGGCCTTGAAAGAAAAAGGCGATTTTCTTTTTAAAATTAATGCAAGCTCTATAAAATCTGAAAACTGGAGAATATGATGACTTAGGACAAACAAAAAGAATGAGATGATACCCAGAAAGACTTTTTTTGTATTTTCCAAAATATGAGTGAAACATGCAATCTGCTGTGTATAAAATGCAATAAGCTGAAACACTAAAATGCCAATAACAGATCTTACAATGCAAAACTGAACACAAATGAAATAGCTAAGATGCACTCACAAGTAAACTAATAATCACCACTAGTCGTTGTCTTTCAAACGAGAAGAGATGCCCAAACTAGGAGGTCTTCATCCCTCGAAGCAATCCAGAATCAATCCGGCAGCATAACGGTATAATTTCCAAGATACCAAAAATGATGCACAAGACTCCTTTTTATAACTTCCGCTTGACTTCACGAAACCCTAAAATCTGCTTTTAGGTCAAAACCTTCATCTCCTCAAGAGGGCGTACTTTCTCTTCAAGGCTTTAGAATTGACATTTTAATTAAATATCATCCTATGAAATATGCGCCCCTCCAACCATTGCTTTGACTTAGGGAAATATTAAATCATTTCTCAATGAGGGCGCCACCCTCAAAGACCCACCTTTTAAAATCAACATTAAGTCATTAAGTCTAAGCCAAGGGTCAACGTTAAATTATAATAATTAAAACGTGACTTTTTAATTTAAATGACTTAGCTTATTTCTCCGACAGTGCCCTGAAGCCAATACTGAAGAAGTCAACTGATCATTCTGAAGCCGGAAGTCAACCAACCTGAGCTCATCTGGAAAGCTGCCAAAAATAGAATTTACTAAAAATAGTAAATTCCAAAAAGTGCTCTGAATGCCGAGATGAACATACCACTGCGAAGCCCTCTGAAAACCCAGAAGGAATCCGCCATTTAATCCATCATCTCTGAACAATGACCTCCTCAAAAATAGGAAACCCTAATTTATCTTCCGACTAGCCTTCGGGTTTCCAGAAAAAAGGCCAACGGTCACAAGAACAATCAGGTTTGAGAAGGGGACATTACATTGCGCCAAAATAGAAATATGGTGACTCCTCCATCAAGTACTAGTTTTGAAAAGCAAAACTTTCCCAAATTCACAAGTAATGGGTCAAAGGATCCTACAAGGCATTGTAAAACCTATGAAACGATCTAGATAGTGAATGGCCAGAGCAATAGAGGCTATTGGCTACAACCATTCCTAGCAACCCTAAGGGACATAGCTATTGAATGATATACAGAGATCAACCTGACCTCAAAAACTACTTGGGAAAGATTGAAGAAATCTTTTGAAGAGGAGTTCAATTACTATGAGATGATAGTGAAATTTTGATAGATATTTATAATACAACTCTAAATTCAAATGCAAAACGACTCTAAAGTTCGCCCCATTGTACAATGTCAGGAATGTAACAAATGGGGACACTTTGCAAGAGACTGCTATAGAAACCAAAGCACAATAGGATTACTATGCAAACGATGTCGACCTAGAGACTATGAAAATGTTGGTTGTGCAAAGCAAAAGGCTCATATCAACATGATTAATGTAGAAAGGCATAACGAAGTATTGGTTGTTCCTCAAGCCCAAGCAAAGAAGGCAGTATACTTGTTCTCACATACAAAAAAAGAAAGACTTCATGAAGCAAGAGCTGAAGTGGAGAATTTCATGGCTAACAAATGTCACCACTCAAATGCAAATGCAATTACGGTAACAAATCAACTACAATTTGGTACAAATATCATGAGGCAAGTACTTCAAACTACTATACCAATTAGAGCAGTGGATTTATTAAAATATATTCCTAAACTTCAAAATTTTATTGTATTGAGAAAGAATGAGATGGTGCATGCTACAACCCATTTGTTTGCCTACGGAATGGGATTCAAACTCTACGTACTACTGGAAAACTCGTAATAAACAGAACATAGGATAAAATAGTAAACTGAAGATATCATAGTAAAATGCCAGAAACTTTATTCATTCTCAGGAATATCATGTACAAAGGGTATCACAATGCTTACAGTATAATCATTGGCAACAAAACTCATTCATTATTCATAACTCATGACCATCTCCCAACTATCCCAACCGACTACATATAATGCTCGGCGGTGGTTAGACAACCAACCGACACGACGCTTCATAACAACATTACATTAACATTAATCAGAACATGTTTTGCCGAGAGTACATGACATTACATGACATTATTATTCTTTACTAACTATTGTTTTATTTGACAACTGCCGAGTATGACCGAGGCCGACTACGGCCGAGGCCAACTACGGCCGACAACAAGTAAACGACAACAA